>CAJUYH010010673.1:0-11945 GCA_910591685.1 Galerucella tenella
CTTATCAACGAGTACTCAGATATTTTCCATGTAGAAGGGAATAAATTCACATTTACTCATATGATTAAGCATGAAATAAATACTACGGACGAATTACCGGTGTACACAAGGTCCTATAGGTATCCTGAAGTTCATCGCAAAGAGGTACAAAAACAAATTCAGAGTATGTTGGAGCAAAATATAATAAGACCATCGACCTCTCCTTGGTGTTCTAGCATTTGGGTAGTAAGTAAAAAACCAGATGCTTCTGGCCAACAAAAATGGCGTATAGTGGTTGACTATAGGAAACTTAATGAAAAAACCATAGGTAACTCTTATCCCTTGCCCTTAATAGATGCACTTCTTGATAAACTAGGCCGTAGTCAATATTTTTCTACTTTAGATTTAGCGTCGGGATTCCACCAAATTCAAATAGCAGAAAAAGATATACCAAAAACAGCATTCAATACCGAAAATGGGCACTATGAGTTTTTACGCATGGGTTTCGGGTTAAAAGGAGCACCCGCGACATTCCAAAGAATAATGGATAGTATTTTACGGGGCATTCAAAATGAAACATGCTTAGTATATTTAGATGATATTATAATATTTAGCACAAGTTTACAAGAGCATATTACTCGTCTTAGGGAAGTTTTCAATAGATTAAGAGACGCGAATCTTAAATTGCAGCTAGATAAATGTGAATTTTTAAGAAAGGAAGTAACATACCTTGGACATGTTATTACTCCTGACGGTGTTAAGCCTAACCCCGACAAAATAAGAGCCATTAAACAATACCCAATTCCTAAAAATACCACTCAGCTTAAAGGTTTTCTTGGCCTTTTGGGTTATTATAGGAAATTTATAAAGGATCTTTCGAAAATTATATTACCATTAACCAAACGCCTGAAAAAGGGTGTCGTTTTAAATTATAAAGATCCTGACTATTCGGAATGTTTCGAATATTGTAAAACATTATTAATAAATGAGCCAATATTACAGTACCCTGATTTCTCGCAACCGTTTATCCTTACTACGGATGCCAGTAATTTTGCTATAGGGGCCGTATTGAGCCAAGGAAAAATTGGTTCGGACTTGCCCGTTGCTTACGCTAGTCGTACCCTAAATAAATCCGAATGTTCTTACTCAACTATAGAGAAAGAAATGTTAGCCATTGTATGGGCGGTAAAATATTTTCGTCCATACCTTTTTGGTAGAAAGTTTAAAATATATAGTGACCATAGACCACTCCAGTGGCTATTCTCTCTTAAGGAACCAAATTCTAAATTAGTTAGATGGCGCCTTAAACTCGCTGAATACGAGTATGAAATAATTTATAAGAAAGGAACTCAAAATAAAAACTGTGATGCTCTATCTAGAATTCAATTAAATTTAAATGAAGCAGGAACATCATCAGCAGTAATATTTGATTATATGGAGGACTTCAATAAAAGCCTTGAACCCCAAAAATCAGAATCTTTAATAGTCGAAGCTGAAGATCATAAAGATTCCGAAAATGAATTAGATGAAAATGAAACTGTACATACTAATTTAGAAAATCCACTTATAGGTATTCCGATCGTTGATTGTCCTGTAAATTTTGGAAAAAATCAAGTAATTATCTCAGAAGTTAATTACGAACCGGCAAAGCCAACGATAATTAAACTATTTGAAACAAAACAAAGATTGCTTATTCAACTTTCCAAAAACAATTTCGAAAATGACGTTATTAAATTTCTTAAAGAATATATTGTTCCAAAGGTAAAATATTACGTTTATTTCGAAGACCCCGTATATGAAAAATTAAGCGTAGTTATTCAGACACATTTCAAAAACTCAATGATTAATATGATTAAATGTACAAAAAAATTAATAGACGCTGATCTTAACGATATTAAGGAAATCATAAAAAATTATCATGAGAGCAAAACCAATCACAGAGGTTTAGACGAGACAGAATCTAGGATAAAAAACATATACTATTGGCCGAATCAACGAAAATCAATACAAACGTACATAAATGAGTGCGAAATTTGTTTACTAACAAAGTACGATAGAACCCCCATTAAAACTACCTTAAATCTAACCCCCACAGCAACCCACCCATTTCAAATTGTACATATGGACTCTATATCCTTAGAAGGTACAACATTTTTAACCTTAGTAGATTCCTTTTCTAAGTACGGACAAATGTACAAGATGAAATCTGCAGAAGGTATAGAAACTGTTAACAATTTGATAAAATATTTTACTCATCATTGTATTCCATCGGAGATAATCTCAGATAATGGTACAGAATTAAAAAATTCACTAGTTAAAGAGTTATTACAACTACATAAAATAAAAATACATTTTATTAGTTCCCAACACCCCGAATCGAATGGTATAGCCGAAAGATTCCATTCGACCATAATCGAACACATTAGACTATTAAATCTCCAAAAAGAATACAAGAAAGATCTTATCGAACAAAAGGTTAACTATGCTCTTCTAGCATACAATAATACTATTCATTCTGTCACAAAATTAAAACCCTTTGAAATAATAACAGGTAACATTTGCAATAATTCCGCGTTTGATATAAATCTAGAACAACAATTAGTAAACGATTATGTTTCGAAACATAAAGAGAAAATTAAACTTGTTTATTCGGAAATAAATAAAAACATTCAGAAATATAAAGAAAAAGCTATTGAAAAATTAAATCAAAATCGGGAAGAATTGCCCAAAGAAATACCAACTAGAGTATTTATGCGCAACAAACAAAAACAAAGCAAAACAAAACCAAAGTATCAAGTAGAAACTATTAAGTCTATAAATAAAAATAAAAAAACAGCAAAAATTACTCCTAGACACGGAAATACCGCAGATGATGTACATTTATCTAACATTAAACGACCTAGAAAAAAACCTTATGTTTTTATTTCAGATTCCTCGCAGTCGGACAAGGAATAATAATAAAAGACATTACACATAATCTAGGGATTTTGCCGATACTATTAGGACCGGCAAATTTACAAAAAAGTCAACACACCTTTATTCACTTTTATGATATAACTTCTTTAATCGAAGAATTTAGTAATTTAGAATTGCAATATGAACATTTACAGTCTTTTTATGCTAACGATTCATTATTTATTAAATCAGAAACAGATAACTATAATAGTATGATTAACTACACTAGAATTTTAATTAAAGAAAAATTTGAAAATTTCAATATTCACACTGAAATCGACAGAAATAAAAGAGGACTTATAAATGGCCTTGGCAGTATTTTCAAAACAATAACCGGAAACTTAGATGCTGAAGATGGAATTAGAATAAATAAAATTTTAGAACATTTACAAACAAACCAAAATCAATTACAGAACCAGCTTAGCATGGAATATTCAGTAAGTCATAGTATAATTAGTAGTTTTAATAAAACAATACAAGATATAAAAGCTAACGAATTAACCTTAAAAGATAAAATACTTTACTTAAAAAATATTGTTGATTTTCAATCCAATTTTGAAAAAATCATTCACCTTAAAGATTTACTTAATCAAGTGTTACTGATTTATAAGTCAATATTAGATGTTATACAAGAAATCGAAAATTCACTGACCTTCTGTAAATTGAAGACGTTGCATCCAAGCATTATACAATCGCAAGAATTACTTAAAGAACTAGAGAAAATTTCAAGTCACTATAAAGAGCAACTACCTTTTGAATTAAAATACGAAAACATTTTAAAATTTGAATCAGTTATGAAAGTAAATTGTAAGATAGATAAAAATGTCATTCAGTATTTTCTGTCAATTCCCATTAATTATGAAAAACAGTTTGAACTTTATAAACTAATACCCATACCTACAAAATATGAGTCAGGGTTTGTAACTATAATTCCGAACTCAAAGTATATTTTAAAGTCTGAGGAAAATACTGTACAGCCTCTGAATGATATGTGTATACCAGGCAAAATCTTTCAGTGTGCAAGCGATTTGCCTTCCAATACACCAATAGAGTGTGAAAAGCAAATTATAACCAACAAAAAATCAGACAACTGTAAATATTTAAAATTAGAAATTTTAGAAAGTCACATACAAGCGGTTCCAGAAATCAATCAATTTTTGACAGTTTTTCCAAAGGAAGAAGTACTAAGCATTCACTGCCCAGAGCAAATCGAGACAAAGACAATCGATGGAATTTTTCTAATAGAAACAGGAGATTGTAAAATAAAATTTCACCAACAAGAACTAGAACTTCAAGAAAAAACTTTTGGGAAACCTCTCGTTATCGATAAGCCGCACTTAGTTTTAGAAAAACCCAACATTCCAAGAATGACGATTAGATTAAGAAATCTCAACTTAAAAGAAATTCCTCAAAATCAAGTTGTACCTATAATTCAAGAAAATGTTAAGTTATTTAATCCAAGCTTATGGACCATTGTTTTGTACGTCTTAGCCATCTCTATAACTGGTTATTTTATCATCAGAAGACTTCAATCCAAAAATAATAAATCTTCTAGGCAAGAAACAGAAGACAGCTCCAAAGAAGAGAGAATTAATCTTCCCCAGGAGGCTTCTTTCTAAGGGGGGAGGTGTTATAGTGTCAATAGCCCTTAGCTTGCTAGATTATACCGTGTCACCATAGAACTTTGAACCGGATAGTGTAATTGAACCTTATACTGTTTACTCTGCATTTTTATTACTTCATTCAACTTTGTATTTTTACCTTCAGTCTAGAATTAATGGTTTTACTAATCGAACGTCTTTGACATATTGTATATTTTTTAAATAAAACTTTTTAAAAAGTACCTTACGGCCTTTCGTAATTTAAGTTATATATATATATATAATATAAATTTAGGACCGACTTTTGTTTGTGTACCTATATAAAAACATTATTTTTTTGTTAGTGGTTTTTAGACTATCAAAAATTATTATTTAATATTTACGGGTAAGTACACACTGACTAAAACATATACATTATTATAATGAAAGTGAAACTTTTTTGAAATTGCTGGCACTAAAATTACACTTGCTTGAATTTTGGAAGATATCACCTGCAGTATTTAACTTTTATGCTTACGAATTTCAAGAGTGAAACACCTACTTCAAAATGCCAACAACTTGTGTATTGTAGTCGGTTGTGGAAGCCGTTCAAACCGAGACCAAGTAAGCTTTTTTAAGGTCCCAGCTGTTTTAAAGAACACATTTTTGGTGCACTTGAATGAATTAAGTAAGAAGCGTAGAGAAATGTGGTTAGCAGCAATCAATAGAGACGATTTAACAGAATTAAAAATCAAATATCAGGCTGTATGTAGCAGGCATTTTGTTCAGTTTTGTTCAATAACAATATTTATAAAAAACAGGAAAAGTGATGTATTCTAAATAAAAAATACTAATCAAATGAACAATATACTAAACACTAATAAAATATACTAAATTGAAGCAAAATATACTAATAAATTCGACAAAAAAGTCTTGAGCACTGTTTATGACTGAATAAACAATACAAAACTAACCTATCTGTCTAAATTGTTTGCCCTGCACGGCCATATTAGGTCACGTGATCTGGATTGCCTAATTGTGAATATTTTGAATGCTTTTACTTTGTTTTCTTTGAACTTTGCAATGTCAACAAACGATATCCAAGATATTTTGAGGAACTTTTAACCGACGATGAAGAAGATGCTATGAATATTGTTGAAGGCCCTCCGTATACTCTTGTTAATGGGTTACATTGAAGTAAATTTACAAAGAGCAAGTAGTGGGTCAGTAGTACCTATTTAAATTACTGCAGGATTATAATTTTTGGACCACCACCAGTTTTAAAGCTTTCTACTTTTTCCTGTCCACACTTTTTTTTTGTTTCTTTTATTAAATTGCCCCATTTATCTCGCAACTGTTCAGCTGTCCTAGGAAGAAAACCAATCTCCATTAGTTTTTTTGAGATTTCATTCCAAGCAGCTTCTTTATCTTGCCACAAAACAGTGTCACTTCTTTTGCACTCCACCATGTCCTCAAATTCTTCCACTAATGATAGGAGAGATTCAATTTCCTCATTGGAAAAGTTTACGGCTCGTCTATCCATTCAGACAGGAACACATAAAATAAAAATTCGACACTGGGAACGAAATAACAAATACACCAAACATACATATCAAAACTAGACCATAAAACTTAAGTCAAAATGCCGAAACTCTAGGCCATAGATTTCTTTATGCTCTATTTGACTGACATTTCAAAACCTAAAGATAATTTGCCTGTTAAATTCAAAGTTAACTTCAAGACATGTTTATAATACCCGCCCTTAGTGCAATATGTAGCTGCAAAACGTGGCTGGCAGCATTGCAAGCAATAACAGCCAGACTAGGTAATATATTGACAATATTTTCAGTGTGTCCCGGCTATATATGTTTTTTGTTGCCTATGCATTTAATTGGTTGCAGCAAGAGTTGCCTGACGATCGCTTGGCCTTGGCCAATGAAAATACCTTGCAATTTCACTTTGTTTTGGTGTTCGTTTGTTGTTGTTGTTTTTATGAAAATTTTGGAGGTTATAGTATATAAAATGACTAATACTTGGTTGAATGAAAAGATGATTGAGTTCATCAATGAAATATATTTACATCCTGAGTTATAGAATGTGGAAACCGGAATTTATAAAGACAGAAATGCTAAAAAAGAAATATGAGCAGCTATCGCCGAAGAATTTGGTATATCAAGTGATAAGGCCAACAAAAAATCCAGAAACTTGAGAACTTATGCAAATAATGAGGTGGAAAAGAAGAAAACCGATAGTGCTGGCGGTAAACTAGTGAAATGGTAGTTTTAACTTGTTATCAAGACTTATTTCTAGACTTAGGTAATCTAAAGTTTCTCGCCCAAGGTCGAATACGCAATCTACTCTTCTTTTTCTTTAACTTTGTGTTTAAAACAATATAAGTCGCTGCGACGCGAATGATTTCGTCAGCCATTCTTGCACGATTGTGTAGCCCGTCTATACGAAACAAAATATTTTCATTACTGGGCCATAGTGCTGCAAACAATATTGCCGAGATATAATATATGGCAGAGCCATATGTTACAATTGAAATGTTGTCATGCTGGCTGGGCTACAGTTGCCAATATTGCAGCCACATATTGCACTAAAAATATTGCCCGTTTAGAAGTTGCTTAGTAATCAGTTTTCTATTTTCATCATTCGCAGGTGACGATTCTATTATAAGCGATAGCGGTACAAACTTAAGTAAAGGACAACAGTGTAGAATAAATTTAGCAAGAGCTGTTTACAGAGAGGCGGATATCTATTTAATAGATGATTGTTTGACGTCTTTGGATATTAATATACAAAAACATGTTGTCCAAAGATGCATAAAGGAGTTTTTAGCCGATAAAATTTGTATTTTCGTCACTCAGAATCTTCGATTTTTCGAAAAAAATGATAAAATTGTTGTCGTAGACGAAGGAAAAGCGATAGTATCACAAAAAATGTTTTTGGAGCATACAGAAAAATTCAAAACAATTCCAGAACAAGAACAATCTGACAAGAGTTCATTAGGAATAGATAGTAGCATGATAAATAACGAAATTGATACAGTAAACGAAGATTCTGCTTTACTAGTTACTAGTGAAAAGGATAACATGTACCAAGAAAATGTAAAAATGGGAAAAGTAGAGTTGAAATCGTATAGAAAGTATGGAAAATACGGAGGGGGGCTTTTAATGATTATAATTATTTTCATATTTTTTGTATTGTGTCAATTTTCGAAAAGCTACTCTGAAAAGATTTTAAGTAATTGGTAAGAAACTGTATCAACGACTTGAAATTTATTTTTAAAACTTTATTTTTAGGGTAAATACAATTCATCATAACTCTTCAACGAGTACTACAACGGACAAAAATGCAGATTTTAAATTGTATTCAATTTCAACATTGGCCATAACTGTTTTATCAATTTTTTCGGCATTTTTACTATTCAATTTCAGTAGAACAGCTTCCATGAAGTTACATAAGAATTTAATCGAATCTGTTATTAGAGCCTCTGTGGTTTTCTTCGATACGCATCTCATTGGAAATATTATTAACCGTTTTTCTAAAGATCTTAGTTTGGTTGATGAGTATATACCGTTTGCAGTTTATGAGTTTTTACAGGTAAAGTTATCAGGGTGGTCTTTTATATTTTGCAAATAGAACTAGCAAAAAGCAGAAAGTATAAAACTTGTTTTTCAAATACAATAGTTATTTGTTTTACTAGGCATAAAAGCACAAGATTTAATGCCGCGGCTACGCTACGCTCGGCTATGAAACCAGCCAAGGCATTAAATCTGCTTTTCTGCCGTGTGAAACATATAATTTTTTCTTCAAATTTGTTCCAATTCCACGCAATAAAACCAGTTTATTATCGTCAGCATCATTTTGAGTTTTCTTAATGTCATTGTCAATTTTGATAACCAGTTTGATTTAAATTATTACTTGGAAGGTTGCCTAGCAACGAACTTTTTCTGCCTAGGCAGTAAAAGTGGACTTTTTCAAGTGTCATTGAAAGGCCGCTTTCAATGTCATTTGGAGAAAAACGTATTTTTGCATGCTTTGATCCACTTCTGGAACATATATACAGGGTGGGGCAATCTTCTGACATCGGAGGATTACATCGTTGTGGTGATAGATAGAACTTTATAGTTTTGTGTGAGCTAATACAGTTACTGAGAGCACATTTTGAAAAAACTTTCGATTCTACAGGGTGTTCCAAAACCACGTAGCAGCACAAACTTACATTTTTTTTAATGGAATGTACTATATTTTGTTTAAGAATCGAAAAGATCTCACCGAGAGCGTTACAAGAATATAGCACTCTAATATATTATAAGGGTGTTTTACAAAGATATGGCCAATTATTAGCAAAAAAGACCTCCTCTCTAACACTCTGCAGAACAGTAAATTAGAATAAATCAACAGGTCTTTGTGTTCAAATGTCATACACACATCATTGGCTGTGCTCAGTATTAATTATTTTTTTCATCTGTGGCTTCTTTAATACAGGGTGAAACAAAACGCAAATCAAGCAATATCTCAAAACTTAGGGCATCAGTTAATGGAAAATCGTAGATATTTTATGATAATGGTCAAAAACAAGTATTTTACATAAACAAATTAAATAGTATTAAATTTTTACATGCAACATCTTGTGAATTTTAACATTTCTAAGGCATACATTCTAATCGTAATTTTGGATGCATCTAAAATATCTTTGACTTCTACTCTTACCATTAGAGGGAGGAAAGAAGGAATTATGTTGGAAGAAATATTTTTGTTTACTGTAAGTAGGCTAATGTCATTATAGTAGGTACTGATGAATATAAAAGCAGTTTGTAGTCTTTACGAAATAATTACTCAAGTCACCACAAACAGTATATCTCAGTTATGTAAAATGCAAGCTTGTTATTCATTTTCCAACTTTTTCTATTTTTGAAAAACTAACAATTATGAAAACCAACATTATAAGAACACTCACATTTACATAAATGAACATTGACATTCTATAAAAAGTATAGTAGTTTATGCTAAGTGTTCAAAATGGCGATCATTTACTTCCATACAATTCTTTTCAAAAACGAGGATCTTACTCTTTCCAACATAGCTGGAGTTATTGTGGAAAATGCGTTACGTTTGATACACAAGCTGTTTGATGTATCCCCATAAAAAGAAATCCATCGGTGTGAGTTCTGGAGATCGAGGAGGCCACGAAATTGGTCCACCATGTCCTATCCACCTGTCGGTAAAATTTCTGGTATACAGATGCTCCATCTTGTTGGAACCACAAGTTAACTATTGTGTTTGAATCAACTTCCTAAACACAAACGAAGAATACAGCCATATTTCTTTGACATTTATTAATAGATACTATTTTGATAGTAGCCCATTTGATATAATCAAAAATATGGCTTGATTATGCTTCGCCCATTCTCAAACAAGCCTATAATAACAATTCTTGAAAGTGAAACATGAATAAATATGAAATTTTTGGTAATTCCAGGTAGGTACCTACGGTATTAGCAAACATTTTATTTCATTGATTAGATATTGTAGATGCATCCAAAATTACGATTAAAATATATGCTTTAGAAATGTTAAAATTCACAAGAGGTTGCATTTAAAAATTTAATACCATTTAATTAGTGTATGTAAAATACCTACTTGTTTTTGACCATTATCATAAAATATCTACGATTTCCATTAACTAATGCCCTAAGTTTACTACATCGCTTGAAAGTTTATTAATTGTACTAACAAATTGTAAAAAGACTTATAGGGTGATTCATTTAAAAATTTTGAGATATTGCTTGATTTGCGTTTTGTTTCACCCTGTATTAAAGAAGCCACCGATAAAAAAAGTAATTAATACTGAGCACAGCCAATGATGTGTGTATGACATTTGAACACAAAGACCTGTTGATTTATTTTAATTTACTGTTCTGCAGAGTGTTAAAGAGGAGGTCTTTTTTGCTAATAATTGGCCATATCTTTGTAAAACACCCTTATAATATATTAGAGTGCTATATTTTTGCAACGCTCTCGGTGAGATCTTTTCGATTCTTAAACAAAATATAGTACGTTCCATTTAAAAAAATGTAAGTTTGTGCTGCTACGTGGTTTTGGAACACCCTGTAGAATCGAAAGTATTTTCAAAATGTGCCCTCAGTAACTGTATTAGCTCACACAAAACTATAAAGTTCTATCTATCACCACAACAATGTAATCCTCCGATGTCAGAAGATTGCCCCACCCTACAGCATAATACAGATGGCTTAAAAATGAAAGAGTCTCAGGATGTGGAGTTTACTCGAGAGCACTAAGCCTAAGGATTACGTGGGGAATGGGAAACAATACCAGCGTGGTTCAAACAGAACTGGTTGGTATCTCAATTGCCACAAAAGAACTAACCAGAAAAGGAATTTCTGGCAAAAACATAACATATTCAAAATAAAAATTTTTTTGGAACTGTGAGGGAGCTCTTGCATTGTCTTGGAGGAGGATCATTTGTTGTTAATAATTTACAAAAAATTTATATTGTTACTTTCCACAATGACAAGTTTTTCTTTTGAATAAAATCCGTGAGATGAATAAGACCAGACTTATGGAATTTTGACGGGAGAAAAAAGGATATGTTTTTAGTTTACAGGGATTCTGGAAAGTCTTTCACCAGCGAAGTTTTTATTTAAATGTCAGTTATGTCACTTTGACCATTTAAAGCGACAATATGAATAATAAGAAGCTATTTTCGGGTATTTTGCATCCTCAAGCAAAAAAAATGGTACTTAATCTGATAGATTACTTCGAGAATAAATGAAAAAGTGGAAATTCGTCAACCAGTGTGCAGGAAACATCAACCATAATTATTTTCTCCGGCGGGTATATTTGTAGTCTCACATTTTGGTAACCTCAGTGTCTTCTGATTTGATATGGTTAGTGACCTTTGAGACCGCAAGATAAGAGCGCTTTTGACTATATAAGACATTGGCGTTAAGTTAACTAAACATGACAGATCATTTTGACATTGGTTGACAACTATGTTGTTAAATGCAACACTTAAGAGACGACCCTCGTATAACCAAACAAAATTGAATCTACATTCCAAAAATTTTAGTGTACATATTTAAAAAAAAATATTTTTTTAGAATGTCTTAGATTTGTGTGGAGTGGTAATACTAATAGCAGCTGTTAATATTACCTTGATCCTACCTTCAGTTGCACTTTTTATAATATTGTACATCCTAAGAAAATTGTATATCCCTACTGGTCGTAGTTTGCAAAGGCTTGACACGGCAGGTAAGAACATTTTACCGTTTTTATTTAGAATAGATGTTTATTTATTATGCGTGTAAATATGAGTAAAAAATTGCGATTACAGTATATAAAAGAGGATGAAGTAACGAGTTTAATACACAGCAACAACGGTTAGCTAGAATGCCGCTATCA
>CAJUYH010010674.1:0-11944 GCA_910591685.1 Galerucella tenella
GACAGAATATATGGATGAACAACAACAATTATTATCTTTATTAGTACAACAAAGTTAAATAATTACCAAACCGATTCAAAATAAAAGCACTATATGTTTAAAATTCAAAAATCTGACAGACTAATTGACATTTTTTGCAGTTTTGCCAACACTTAATTGCTGTGAAATTATAAGTAACCAAAATTGCGACTCATTGTCATTGTGTAAAAGTGACGTCCGCTTACTAGATATTGAGGAAGGGAAGTTTTTATCCGATAAAAAAGGAGGTACATCCCAATGTCACATTTGGTTTTTGTGTATTTTGTAAGTTTGTTAAGAGATTCCATCCAGATAAACGGTAACGAGTAATTTATTGAGGTGCAAGCAGCTGAAATTGTGAAATATTGAAATCCAAAAGTGTATTTGAAACGACAAAATCGCTTAGAAAATGTATCATTCAATTTGTTCAAGAGCAGTTATAACAAATGTAAACAATTTGAATCTTTGAGCCATTTCAACTTATTACTGAATTTATACAACCGCTAGCTTGATGCTCAATACAATATGAATTGGTAATTTGTCTTTCTCAACTAGTAGATAGAGTCTTAGTAGCCTCTAATTTTGACTATGAATCAGGTTGTATATATTTTTGTGGGTATTCCAGCTACCCAGTTACAGAAATTGAGATACAAGTATTATTGAATTAAAACTTGCGAATTTCACAACAATTCAGAATCCTAGGAATCCTGGATAGAAAAGTGACATTTCTCTAAGTTGAAGCTTGTAGATGTCATATAATTCCCCCGGAAAATAAGACTAAAGGAGTTACTAACTATAAGATTTTCCTCAGGAACTAAGTAGAAACAGAAGTAAGGGGCAATAGATCTTTTAGGTCATAGTGGTTGTCACCCCAATTATTATTGAATTTATTGTTTATGTACTTAACCACTTAGCCTACCTCGAACTTGAAGTAAATTCAATAAAAGACGTAATTAAAACTGGATAATGAATAAATATTATACAACAATAATACTTAAATAATATAATAATAAATAATATAATAAATAATAATATAAATAATATAATAAATATTATACAATAAGTACCAACCAAGAAACTACTATAGATGAAGACAGAAAAAATAATAAGGATATATATTTTAAAAAATATGACAACATCATTGTACATTATAAATCTTGTGAAGAATGTAAGGGAAACAAAAAATTGGTAACAGTTGGAGAAAAACGCATATTCAAGGAGACAATTTACCATGCAATTGAGGGTATAGTTTGTTCAGCCATCTTCTGCCGTTACCTCATAATGGGTGACGTATTCCGCCGTTTTACGTATGTCTGATATTACTTGATTGTTTTTTACACCTAACCTCAAAATTATAATCACTGACATATGTTAAGAATTGTTTTCAAAAGATGAATACTGAACTGTCAAAAGTAACAGATAAAATTTATGTCGACCTTATAGATAAGAAATACGTTAATGACGTCATAGTTCCGTTTCATCCATTTCATGAATGAGAGAGCAAGCTGGACAATGTATGACGTAACGGCAAAGGATGGCTGAACAGACTCTAGGAGGAATTGTTTTCTCATATGTCGCTGCCTGACGACAGTTTATATTACCTACTTATTAATTAAACTGGTTTCAACAGATTGGATTTTCCTATTGAATGTCTAGCTAAGGTACCTACTAATATTTTATTTTGCCATTATTTTAATTCTGTTACCCACCTTTAGTAAGTAATAATCCTTCTCCAAGCCAGTCTTGAAAGAATTTACTATAACCATTGGCTTTGTCCAATGTTTTTTCTGAACGGGTTATCTCATGAATGATTCGTGCATTAGTTATTATAATGGTTGGTTTACCTGGTGGAATGTAGATTCTTATTATTCCTCCAGAAACTATCGACAAATTCGTTACTTTTCTCAATATCTCTAAAAATAAATAAATTTCATTGAATTTGTTAATTAATCCCGTCGCTGTAGATCTAATTATAGGAAGGCATTCAGGATTGAAATCGTTCAAAAGATATGAGCTGCTTCGTCAAGGGAACGTTTGCGATCACCATATCCAACTAACATTGGAAAAAATATAAAAATAAAAGCTGTACCTTGCGAGCTAGATTTGCTTGTAAATCAATCATTTTTTCCCAAATATTTGTGTTTTTGACCATAATGTAAGGTACCTACTGACTTGTTTATGAATATTTTTGGACGAAAGTGGCGCCTTTCATATAAATATCTGTGAGATCTTTATATTTATATTCTACAGATAAGTACTAGAGCTGGATTTGCTATCTCCAGATTTATAATCAGATAGCCAAAAGCCTCCACTATTCAAAAATTGAAGTATTTAGCACCTTTTGTTTCATTAACGCCCATCGCTGAGATTTAATCTATGTTTACTCCTTTCTTTCTGTTAACGGGGATATATTTATAGAATATAACCAATTGCGAAAAATTAATACTGAAGACTACAACTGAATTATCTATGCAAAGGAGCAGATACCAAAATCTATAATAGAATTGAATTTACTCTTTGGACCCTTACCTTGTGGAATCTACTCATTTTACTTTTCAAATAAAACTGTATAATTAATTCCACTTCAATGAAAAAATATATTTGTAAATTCTGGATTATTGATAATTATTTCGATATACTATTGAAATATCTATGAGAAATTATTGCCATAAAACAATTATTAATAAGAAAATATTATTTTCATAAAATCAGTTCTTACCGGTGGTATTCATGAAATAGAAAATATGTCCAAAAATAAAGTTACTCTCAGGCATTGGAATTTTAGATAAATATGTATGATTTCTCACGAGTAATAAAATTAGCCATATTAACACCAAAAGTATGAACAAGTACATTTTTTTTGATCGTATCAAACTTAACTTCAACCACTGTTTAGAGTTTGAAGTAAACTAGAAAAAAGACTGCTAATAGCCAAACGTATCAAAATTAATAAGCAAAAGGGTAAATATGGTTTTCAAATGCGCTGATAACAATATTCTAGAAAATAGCACTATATCTTTTCGTAGCAATTAATGTTCCAAGGTCTAATTATTATAATAATTTAACTACAGCATATTACTTTTGGGTTGACTTTGTACAATTTGTTATGATCAATATAATATTCAGGTGATTTTTAACATACTTGACAATTTTGGTGGCGAAAAAAGCTTGTTAAACAAATCTTTTTTCTCTCTCGCTGTTAACAAAACAGTTTTCTTTCAAAACTTTAGAATGTGATAAGTACTCAAAGATTCAAGTTAATATGTTATGAGATCTTAAAGTTTCCTAATAGGTATAAGTATAATTATTTTCATATGGGAAAATAGACGAAGGAGCTTCCTTATCGTTTAAGAAGTAGAAAAGCATATTTTCATTCATAACCAAATTACTTTTAACTTTTTTATCAACAAGAAATAAAATCTTGTGTTATAGTGTCACACGGGCAGAAAATGAGCTTTAGTAGCCCTAGACTATTGGGGATTCAAATTAAGATCGTAGCGCCGGAGCGGCGACAGCTGAACTACTTCTTTGTACATTGTGTATAACCTCAATTATCTTTTACATGAAATTTCCATTGTTTGATTGTATTTTAGATGTTGCCTTTGGCTTTTTTTTCGTTTTCTTTTATTATATTCGTAGTTTAATAAGTATTGTTAATTGTAGTTACCTACGACCCCCCCCTGTAATCAGTCAATAACAGACCGTCAGTATCAATGTAATGACGTCTATTACGCACTGTAAAAAAAACGCACATCTGTAAAGTAAATCGCACGGCTTCCCTAGCAACATCTTAGCAACTGTCAATAGACGTCACCATTTTATTCAAAATTTACTATTTGAAAACATTCAATACGGCCATGTTTAACTATGAAAAGCCTAAAAGGGCTAAGTATATGTATTGATTATAATTGAAAAATGGACTTTCGATTATCAACAATATATTAATAATGATTAAACGGTAGTTCTTTAATGTGCTTCTTTCATTGGTAATAGAGTATTAGAGATGGAGTTTACCAAGCACATCTAATTATTTAATTGTTATTTCTTATGCTTCTTATATAAAATACAAGTACAAGTAGGTCGTAGGTAAAGTATAGTACGTAACTCGTGTTGTAAAGCATTTCACGCACTCACGGAATTACGCACTCGCCGCTACGCGGCTTCTTGCGTAACCTTTCCATTCGTGCGAAAAATGCTTCTTACCACACACGTTACGTAATATACTATTATCATACAAATTTATGTCAAGATGATTTTTTTCGTATAATTTTCAACCAATCAGAACGATCAATTCAGTTAAGTTACCTCGTATAATTTCGATAATACCTGATTATACAGAGAGTAGCTCTACCAATCAAAATTTTTACAAGTGATTATACATAGAGTAGCTCAACCAATCGAAAATTTCACAAAACTTTAATTTAGATAGTAACCACATCGACATCAATATACAACAATACACAAACTAACATTACCGTCAAATTCAGACGTTTATCAAAAATGAGTCGATCCGGATTGTAATTTCCATTGTACCAATTTGTATCTAAATTAATAAATTGTTTATATTTACTCAACAAATAATCGTATCCAATACAATACGTACTTCAAAATAAATACGGTTATCCACCTCAAACTTCCTGCATAATTACAAATCGTGTCAGTCTGACAGAATAATCCTCCCGCTTCGCGGTCGGATTATTTAAACTTATAGTATTACTACTGATTATAAAATAATGTACAAAGAAATAGTTACGTTTACTGCCACCAGATAGAGAATCGCGGAGGGTGCTGGAGGATGAGGAAAGCTTGAGTTTACATAGATATGTGGAGACGAATATAAGAGGAGGGAGAAAGGAATTGGTGAAAGAGTGGGGATGGAAGTGGACGAAGGCCGAGGCAGAAAGAGTGAGGAAGAAATTAAGGGAGGAGATAGGTAGGGGACTTGGGCATGATGTAGAGAAACTGTATGATGTGATACAGGGCTGCAGGAGAGAAGGGAAAAGGGGTAATAGGCGCAAGTGGAGGGCTAATTACTGGGTGAACCGAGGAAAAAGAGAGTCTGTGGCGGGAGTGTAAGAAGGAACGAAGACGAATGTTGAGGAGGAAAGTAGGGATGGAGGGAAGAGTGGGATATAAGGAGATGAAGAAGGAACTGGAGCGCAGGGTGAAGAGGGAAAAAAGAAGAAAGTGGGAAGAGTTACTGTGGGAGTTGGAAAACAACCCATGGGGGAAGGCGTATGAGATAGCGGTGAAAAGAATGGGTGGGAACAGTAACGTGGTACTAGAGGAAGATTGGGAGAAAGAGATTATAGAGAAATTGTTTACAGGGGTAGAAGGAGGTGGGGAGGGCAGAAATCGGGAAGCCCAGAATACTGGGGAGATAGGGAAAATGAGAGGGATAAGGTCGGTAGAGAAGTGGGAAATAGAGAAGGGGGGGAGAAATATTAAGGTAAGGAAAGCCCCAGGGATAGATGGCATGGGAGGTGATATGGTGAAGAGGCTGTTGGATGACAATGGGGAATACTTTTTTGGACTGTTTAACAGAATATTGAGGGAGGAAGAGTTTCCGGAAAGGTGAAAGGTGGCCAGGGTGATCCTTGTGAAGAAGACGGGTAGGGATGGGAAACGGGCGGAAGACTACAGGCCCATTAGCCTGCTGTGTGGATTGGGTAAATTGATGGAGGGGATAATAAAGGTTAGGATTGAGGAGGAAGTTGATAGGAATGGGGGTTTTAGGGAAAACCAACATGGGTTTGTAGAAGGAAAGTCATGCATCTCAGCGCTGGGCAGGGTGTTGGACTTGGTGCAAAGGGCTAGGCAGGGTAATGGTAGGAATAAGAAATTGGCCCTGCTTGTGCTCTTCGACGTGGGAAACGCGTTCAACAGTGTCAGTAAACGGGTGGTGTTGAGCGCGTTGACAAAGCTTGGAGTAGGGGAGGGGCTAAATAATCTAGTAGAGGACCACCTGACGGGGCGTGCGATAGTGGACACTAGAGGGAGAAGGTATGGGACGGAGGTTGGAGTGCACCAGGGCTCGGTTCTGGGACCGACGCTTTGGAAGTGTGTGTTTGATGAAGTTTGTGGGATAGCATGTGAAGAGGGATGCGAGATTACGGTGTATGCGGACGATGTCTGTCTGGTATGTACGGCAAAGGAAGAGGTGGATATAGAAAGAAAGGCGGAGAGGATGTGTAGGAAGATTGTGGAGAAGATAGAGCGGTGTGGACTGGAAGTGGCTGAGGATAAGACTGTGGGGCTACTGGTGAAGGGGCGGAGCAAGGCAAGGGAGGTGGGGGTGATGGTGAAGGGAAAGAAAATTCGGATGGAGGAAGCGGTGAAATATCTAGGGGTGTGAATGGATAGCCAATTATCCTACAAAACCCATATGTTGAAAGCTGCACAGAAGGCAGAAGTAAGGGCAGCGTGGCTGGGAAGATTGATGGGTAATGTGAAAGGACCGGGAGAATGGAAGAGGAGGATAATTGGTAGGACGGTAGAGCAGAGTATGCTGTATGGCGCTGAAGTGTGGGGTGAGAAAGCAGGGGTGAATGCGAGGGTTAGACCACTCCTGCGGGTGCAGAGAGGAATTCTTTTGAGGGTGGTGCAGGCGTACAGGACAGTGGGTGGACTGGCAGCAGCAGTGCTGTCACGGTCCTATCCATTGGATCTGATGGCTAGAGCCAGACAGAAACGCTGGAGGGGTGCGAGCAGAGAGGAAGTACAGGAATGGATGAATGAGGAGATGGAGAAAAGGTGGGATGAGTATGAGGGCGCGCTAAAAGGAGCGATTGGGAGCAGGAGAAATTGGGTGGACCGGAAATTTGGGGAGGTGAACTACTTCTTGACGCAGGTGCTCACAGGGCATGGGTCGAGAGTGGGTTACCTCCACAAGATTGGGAAAAGAGAAACTGGAGTGTGCGAGAGATGTGAAGTGGGGGATGGTGTGGGACATATGTTTAGATGCTGGAAGAATTAGGAAGTTTTGAAGAAGTTAGAGAATAAACTGGGAGAGGCGGTGTATTGGGAAAATGTGGTGGAGATTATGTTGAGGGGCGAGGAGGAATGGATGGAGATAAGTGGCGTAGTAGAGAGCATGATAAGGGAAAGAGAAGGACTCGCTATGGAATGAGAGAGGTGGGAGTGAAAGGAGGAGGAAGATGAGGGAGAGTGTGTTAGGGACCGCCGCCCGTCTTGAAGTATGCTAGGGTAGTGATTCCAAGGCGGGAGTAACGGCGAGTTTGAGGTGGGTTTGGTTGGTAGGCATCTCCGTGGGGATGAGTCCAACACTGTCTGGGTACTGGTTAAGGACCCAGTCGAGCATGAGTTTCCCATCTCGGCCCGAAAAAAAAAGAGAATCGCTTATATTGAATTCCCAATTAGATGCATAGATGCACGAGCGAGCATAGCGAAGCTGGGTCAGCTGATTATTCAGGCTGCTAAAACGTTTTCTCTATGTGTGCACTTACGTTTAATTAAAAAATTCACGTGAAACGTCAAAGTAATCAAGTGAAAGATGGTGGAAAACTTCCAAAAACGTGGCGTTACGAATTTTCCGCCCTTGGTCTGCTGAACAATACTTTAAACTCTTTTTTGGCTTTTATATAATTGTTTTTAAAATTAGTAATTTCTATATATTTTGTTGATAAAACTTTATAAAACCACTTTTTTTATTAGCTGGCGCTCTTCGTTTTAAGTTATGTTAAAATAATGCCAGCTTTGGACTTCCGTCATATTGAATGTAATGTGACATCATTTATTATAGGGTAGCGAGAAAGTCTGGCACCAAGTACAAGTATATAATTATCAAATTTTAGGGTTATAGACAGTATTGTATTCTTCGTTTTCAAGAGGAAAAACGAAGAATACAATACCGTTTATAGCCACAAAATTTGATAATTATATGTTAATTATATTCAAAGAAAATTACATGGTATGAAAATTTTCAGGTAAGTGCAATGAAACAAAATGCATCTGATGTACATTTTTTTGGTAATAATATACGTCCGGTTTAACTGGAAATGCCATCAACTTCTTCAATTTAAATGGGACACTCTATATATTTTCACAGATTTTGAAAGAAATTTTGATTTCATACATACTGAGTTTAGTGTAAAAAAATTTGTATAAACGAGGAATATAGCACTTTAATCAACCTCCTTTGAGTTTTTTGCATTAGAGCAAAAAACTATTGAGATAAACTAATTGATGTCGTTTGTATGCATAGTAGTAAAAAACGAGTACCTACTGTTTGGTACGTCATTTGTTCTCCAAGTGTCAAATTCTAATTGACAGAAAGAAATTTTACAATTTAGAATGGTTAAATTAAGTGAAAAAGAGCGTATTGAAATTTCAATGATGATCGGTTATGGTGATCGTGTTAGAACTCATATTTTTAATAATTTGCATCCGGAGAAAAATCCTATATCACGCTCAACGGTAACTAAGACAATACAACGTTTTAATACAACTGGGATGGTAAAAAATTTGCTAAAACCTGGAAAACCGCGGACTGCAACGAACGAAACTGTTAAACAAAATATTGCAATCGATTTAGAAGAATCACCTGGAGGTGATTCACCTCATACTTTCTCCACAAATTTGGCACTAAGACATGGTATCAGTCGACGTTCTATAGGAAAGGAATAAAAAAGTGAAAAGTATCATCCGTAAAGGTACAGTTGGTTCAAGAATTGTCAGACGATGATTTTGATCGACGGCTGGAATTTTGCGAACGGCTAATGGACATCTGTAATGTCGACGAAAATTTTGCTTCTAGCATAGTTTTCTCCGATCAGGCAACTTTTTGTTTAAATGCGACAGTTAATCGCCATAACTCAAGGTATTGGTCGAATGAGAATTTGGATTCATGAAGCACATACCCAGCATCCACAGAGGTTAAATATTTTGATGGGGATTGCCGAAAATGGGCTTATAGGCCCATTTTTTATCGACGGAAACTTGAATGGTGACAAGTATTTGGATCTACTAAATAACGAAATTATTCCTGCACTTCAACATAATGGGCAATCACCACAAAATGTTGGGTTCCAACATGATGGAGCACCTCCCCACTATGATAGACGGGTTAGGGATTTTCCTGATGCGAATTTTGAATTTTCCAAATCGATGGATTGGACGTGATTCATAGAGTGGCCTGCTAGTTCTCCGTATCTTAGCCCGTTAGATTTTTTTCTTTGGGGCTATCTAAAATCACGTGTTCACGTTAGAGGACCAACAAACTTACAGGAATTGAGACAAAGGATTATTGATGAATGTGAACTAATACGTGGAGAAGTCTTGGAAAGAGTGACTCAAGAATTTGTTAATAGGATGGCATATTGTCAGCAAGTAAACGGCGAGCATTTTGAACATTTGAAGTAATTTTGTTTCTCATTATTCTAAAATAATGAAATGTGCACCTATTGTACAACTAACAGTGACTTATTCCTCGTTTTTACAAATTTTTTCACACTAAACTCAGTATGTATGAATTCAAAATAACAAGCTCTTTCAAAATCTGTAAAAATATGTGTCCCATTTAAATTAAGGAAGTTGATGGCACTTCCGGTTAAGCCGGAAGTACATTATTAACAAAAAATGTACATCAGATGCATTTTGTTCCATTGCACTAACCTGCTAATTTTCATAAATATCGTTATTTTGGTTTGAAAGATATTTACTTGGTTCCATACTTTATCTCAACCCCGTATAAGGCTATGTAATTCTGATATTGTGTCAATATAATTCCATATCAAAAAGGATTATAATATATAGTCAAGGCTGACTAATTAAAAAATAAAAAATCTTTTTACCTAAAAATTTCTTTCTTCATTCACGGGGAAAGCAGCCAAAAACACAAACTGTTATCACTTACTAAAGTAAACTCTTTTATACATTACCAAACTTTCGGGAAACTTTGCTTCCGTTTTCAAGGCTAAAATAGTGCAATAGAAGAAAAATGGTCAAAAATTGGATTCAGTTAAAAACTATCAACTTAATTGTAAGCAACATAATAAATTAAAACCAAAGCAACACAAAACTTCACAAAATCAAATAATTTTTGAAAAATTTTAAAGTTAATTTAATGAATTCATCATGATAACAGAAATGTATCTATTTTACCTCAAAGTGAGTCATTAAATTTCTTTAAAATACGATTCCATCTTGTGGTATTTCGACTGAAGGTCTGGAAAAATTATTTGTTCACGAGGGGTGATCAAAAATTACTATTAATGTCTTAATATGTGAAAGTTATTTTTGGTGCTGATTCTAAAAATTATTATGAAAAAAAAAATTTCGCCCATCAATAACAAAAAGATTGTGAGCATTATAGTGATATACCTGATGATTGACAAAACACTTCATCATCTGTCTTATCTGATAGATCAATTTCTTACAAATATTTTTTATATGACACATTTATATATGAAATAATATATTATGCAATGAGCACAAAATGATGCCCATTTTGCACGAGTATGAAATGCCTTCGGCTCGTGCTGCAATTCATGCGAGTGCAAAATGGTCATTTTGTTGCGAATTGCATACTATACTTTTTCTATGACAACATATCGTTCACGTTTAATACATGCATACATTGCAAAAACTTTGAAAGAAATAAACTGACAATATTTCATTACTCCGAATTCGCCGCTAATGGCTTTCTATCAGAATTAAAATATAAATTGTAGAAATATGTAAATATTTTCTTTATTGCTATTTCTAATAGGTACACAGAAATAGAAGCCTATAAAAATGTATTTATAGAAAACAACTATGAAATTACTCGCTACCTACTAACACTTTGACAGAAACGACGAATCTGCTGACATTTCCTCAATTTGTCGCTGGATGTCATAATTTGACAAGCCGTAGTCTTCGTGATTTTAGAGTGAACCTAAACCTAACACGAAATATTCCATTTCGCATTTGTTGCTTAGCAACTTGCCTAGCAGCCGATGCAAAAAAGAAATTCTGTACAAAATTTGCTTGTTTATGATTGAAGTTACGGTTATAAAATGAACATTTATCAAGGTTTTCGTAGAAAAAAAAGCATTTCTTTTAACATTTTGTACCTGCCAGATTTTATTGAACGCTTACCACGCATTGTCACCCACACTAATTATTAACGAAATTTCGGCACAATCGGAAAATGGGAGGTAGGTAAAATTTACACAAATATATACCGGGACATAATATTTACAGACCCCTCAATGAAATAAAACGTTTATGAGATGAAGTAGAAATGCTCGAGTTTATTTAATAGAATTGTCTGTCGACGTTTTAATGGTCCAGTAGTTGTCTGGTGAAATACATTTTTTGTTCGAATAACTTTTATAAAAATGAAAAATTCACAAAAATTTCTTTAAATATCAATTACTAATGAAAATTTTGTGAAGTAACAATAAAAACACAAACGCTACGATTATATCTCTCATGGATTTCGTCCCTTGGAACTTTTAACTCTAGAGATTTTTCTTCAATATGAAACACAACAGCAATTTTGCAATAAGTATCTTACTACGGATTAGTACTAATAGCCTATCGTTTATAGCCAGTGTGAAATATAAAAAAAGTTTTTATGAACCACTTGGTCTTTTGGCGTTCAACAAGCGGTCCTTTGAATTTCATACTGACTTTAAATAAACTATGGCATAGTACAGTTCGACAAGCACTACTTTGAATTTATTTCAATTTTTCACGGTCTTTTCAATGAAGTTATAGATAGATAGATAGTTTATTGTACATAAGATCAATCTTTTCACAAGGGTTCGGTACAAAATTTCAAGAAAGGAATTAACATAATTAGGAATAAATTATGACATAGAACTAATTATGGTCACAGATAGTTTTGTTAATTAACGAAAAAGTCGAGATACAAAGCTAAATTATAAAGAATACGGTCATTCACGATGTGCAAATGCTC
>CAJUYH010010675.1:0-11943 GCA_910591685.1 Galerucella tenella
ACATACTATATACACATCCAAGAAAACAAAAATTTCTAAACTATTAATTATTCCATAAAGACGCCTGACACAGTATAAACGTCGTAAGCTTTGTTATAAAACAACTCAATCTGTTGGACAACGGTACAGGATAAAAAATAAAACACTCGGTAATTATTTTCTGTTCTACATAAATATTAGATACATATGGCTACTTTCAAAGAATTTTTTTGAAGTTTCACTCACAGGTAGCGCGGTTTGTTTATTCGCTGTCAGTTTACTTTTAACACTTATTTATACTTTTTAATTTGGTTATTAAAAACGGGATTCACGCCAAGAAAAATTGAAACGATAGTTGTATCCATCTTGAAAGGATAATTGAAGTTTCGTACTTATTTCTGAAACTTTAAACTTACTTTCAAACAACGCATCAGATATCATAAACTTGTGCCACTGGGTACTTGAACAAAAGAAAAACAAACGAAGAATTTTAATGTCGTCTTTTGATGCCTCTGTTATTGCAATAAACGGCTTTATAATGAAACATAATCTAACCGTGGCTCGGTAAACAAAATGAGTTAGTCAGAAACCAACGTGGAAAAACAATTTGGTTATTATTTCTATATTGTCGAATAAATCATATAAGAGAACCGTCATCTGGATTTACTTTTGGAATTTTTATTATTTCCGTCTCTGCTTCCTATCTCGATATATTTATATTTGTTATTTTTATTGTCGGAAGGTTTCTTACATCTGCGCTGATCTTTCACAATACTATCATTTTAAAATATTGAATGGATAAAGTTTTTACTTGTGAAGATAAAACAATTTGAATCTTCTTAAACTTCAACGTAAATTTGTGTCACGTTTCGCTAACACAGCAGCTTCATCCAACGGGTAATAAATGGAAAATTTTTAATTTTTACAGTGTATTAATACGGTATTTTAAGGATATAGACGAACTTTTAACTGGAAATAGAAGAATAGGGAATGGTTGATAACTATTTGGTCAAAGAATACAAGAAGCAAAGCTTCCGATCTTTTCTTTTCTATGCGCAGATTTTCAAAGAAGTTCGTTGCAAAATTAAGCAACAAGAATAAATGGGATCCAAATACCATTAGTGATGAGCAAAGCAAGACCAAGACCAAGACTCGAACAGTCTCGGTCTTGGTCTTGGTCTTGCTTATTAAGTCTTGGTCTTGGTCTTGCTGTATTTTGTTTTGTCTTGGTTTTAGTCTTGGTCTTGCCATAATTTCTTAACGAACATCTTTCAAAACATTTTGTAAACATTTTATTTTCATGCAACAAACAAAAATTTACTATCTTTGAATTAAAAAAAGTTCATTAAGACATTATTTCTTATTGTTATTCAAAGATGGATTGTGAATGGATCGGTTAAAATCAATCATTATTTTGTAAAATACTCTATTTTATTGCACTTTGAAAATATAAAAATTCTTTTAGCTCATTATTAAGTTATTTTTATTGATTCCTTATGGATGCCCATGAATTAATACATAGCAACCATCGAGCTAACTCGTTGTTTAACCGATTGCGATGTTTCCGAATCACAAGTGATGCTTTGGAGAATAGCCTTTCGACTGGAACCGATGTAGCTGAAATCGACAAAAAGTTGACGCTGTTACAAATATTTTATCTCATATAGTTACTTAGTCTTGGTCTTGCATAGTCGGTTTTGGTATTAGTCTTGTTCTTGTTCATTCTGTCTTGGTCTTGCGAGTCGAATAATGGTTTTGGTCTCGGTCTTGGTTTTGGTCTCGGTCTTGGTCTTGCTTTTTCGCAAGACCAAGACCAAGACCAATTTTGCTTATCACTAAATATCATTACCAGACTTGGAAAGAATGCCATTCAATAGTACACAGACGGCTCAAAAGCAATTGAAGAAGCTGGGATAGGAGTGTTCGGGCCAGAAACCAAACACTCTGAAAGCTTGGGAAAAACCCCAAGTATCTTTCAAGCAGAAATCCACGCCATAAGGAAGATATAGGATACAGAAGACAAAGGATTATCATAATGTCGGATAGTCAAGCAGCCATTAAAGCACTGAGCTCTTGTTTGTGTAATCAGTTCCAAAATGGTGTGGGAATGCCTAGACAAACTCAATTAACTAGGCGAGAACAATATAGTCACCTTACTATGAATTCCAGGACACACTGGAATAGAAGAAAATGAAATAGCAGATGAACTAGCAAAGAGGGGGACTGAAATACCTTTCTGGGGGCCTGAACCCTTTTGCGGAATCAGCCCCAATGTAATATGGGAAGAAATAAGTAAAGCCGAGAAAAAGAGAAGATCTGACCATTGGAAAGATCTAGTAGGGCTTATACAATCAAAGACTCTTCTGGGTGACTATAACCTGTTGAGATCAAATAAATGCATAAGTCAAAGTAAAATTGTGCTAAGAGTTTTATCAGGGATCCTAACGGGACTTTGTCGCCTGAATGGGCCCCTAAAAAAGCTCAAAATAGTGGAGGGAGAAGAATGCAGATTTTGTGGAATGGAAGAAAAGCACCTGGGAGATTACTGGATAGAAGAGGAACATTTACCTAAGTTGAAGCCTGTAGACATCCTAAAATTCCTCCGGGAAATAGGACTAAGGGAACTACTAGTTTCTGAGACTCTTCTCCAGACACTGAGTAGAATTAAGGGGGCACAATAGATCTTTTAGGTCTCAGTGAATGTCACCCCAAAATACATGCATGCGCATGTCTGAAAGGAGCCATTTTTATGATGATGCTTGTCACTTTTCACTTTGGCAACCGAGTTATCTGTCAATGTCAGTCTCTCAAGGTCATAAATGTTTATTACCAAAACATCGAAAAGAATAATTACAAAAATATGTTTCGTGAGAAAACCTTCTACTAAATATCTTCAATAAACAATAAAACATTTAATACTAATTATAAAAACAGTAAAACAAGTTCCATACTAGCTGCCTACACAAAGATTATATTATTTTCTATTTATTCCACTTGATCTCCAATTAAACAGTAAAGTGACTAACCATAAGGATATTCTTATTTAAAATCGTTAATAATTGAAATATCGACTGTTAAGGTTCCAAGAAAAGATGACATATGAAAATGGTATTTGTCAATTACTTTCATAAGATTCCCAGACATTATTAACATAAATAGGTATAAGAAATTATGATTATTGTTTCTATGATTGTTGGATATTACCACGGAAATTCCCGTTAATTCAATTTTTTAGAATAATAAACAGTTGATAAAAAAGATATTACATGATGCTAAAGCCAGGGTCACACTATTTTGGATAAATATAAGGAGGAAAGTGTGGTTTAAGCAAAATGGAGATGAAGATTGGCAAAGGAAATGATTTTGAATGGACAATAAGAAGTCCTATATATAAATCGCTTGATTTTTATGTTTGGGGACTTCAATCTTTAGTTTCTACTGATAAAATTAACGAACTACAAAATACTTATATTTTCTCCAAAGTCAGAAAGTCCTTTAATAAAAGAACTACAAAGTATATAAATTCCTGCGTTACGTTTATTGGAATATAGATAAGCATTTGGAGATTTCAAGTTTTTAGTGACTTTCAATGTTTAAAGTTAACTTATCAAAGCCAACCTGTATTTAGATTGAGCCTGTGTGCTGGAGGAAACATTAAATTAAGGAAGTCATCTTTTAAAGTGTATATTTAATTTAGCTCGAGATTGCAGGAACAACAAAAACCTGTAAGAACAACGTTTGTGGGTACAACTAGTCACTATTAGTTGCGTTATACGGAAAACCGAAATATTCCACCAAAGAAAAATTATTCTTTTAAATATAATCTTGCTGCTAAAACCTGTTTGTGATTATTATCAATGATTACATATTTTATATTTAGGACTGTAAATGATACAGATATCTACATTTAACAGTTAAGGAGGCTCCAGCCAACAGCAGTGCGCAAGATCACATCCTAAATACATTATTAAAACTTTGAGTGTTTCATTTGACTTTATATTTTAAATGTTCAGTATCACAAGTTTGAGATCCTAAGAAATTGACTTTGAGGTTAGGAAAAAATGTGTTCTATCATCATGTGTCAACTACTTTCAACCAGTGGTTACTTGATATCGATAGTTTTCGTGAATGTACTATCCATTATAAAGATATTGTACCGCTGAGCTAAACATTTTCGGAATTTATAGCAGGAGGTCTGATCGTCACTGAGAATTTCATAGTAAATCACCCTTTCTCGGATTAATTTAGGTCTTCGAGGTTGACATCTTGATATCTACAAGCGGGCTTAGGATTCAAATAATTCCTTTTTCTTATATTCTTCCTCGGCCAAATATTTTGTGTGCTTCTTCCCATTTAATGTTGGGTTTGGTAAAATAAAGTTTCAATGAAACACGTATGAATAAGCTTACGATGTCTTTAGGTGGAATGAATTCGATATATTTGCTAAATAACGTTAGTCATTACGCATTTATTATGTAAAACGCTCTATTAAATCATGTATATCTATTAATTAAAAGCACTTGAAGTTGATCCTTCGTGACTGTTTTCAATAAAACGCTTCAACTTTAATACTGCAATTTTCCTATAGAAACTGCCACAAGAAATCAGTGAGAAATATATCCCGAGTTTTTTTATTGGAAAATAAATAATTTTTCTCGGTGTAATTGAGAGTTTGTTTGAATTTTTCGAATAAAAAAAAACTACACAATATCTCACCGAAACGACCCATATTTTTGGATAGCAAACAAATTCTTTTGTAAACAAGACTAAAATTAAATGCGAATATTAACCACAAATCACAATACACCTACTGACAACTGACAGTTAAATCCTCCGAGATGAAATATTCATATACCAGATGACGAAAACCAGCGTTGATAGTTTCACAGACCGTTTGTTCTCTTATTTTGTAAATAAATTGGTCTTTTGTGTTATAAATCTCGAAAGTTAATATTTAAAAGTCGTTAAATCACAACTGTATATCTGGTGACGCCAATGATAATGTTTATACCATGACATATTTCCATTCTGTTGCATTGGAAGGCATCCACAACGGCCGTTCTTGTTCTTGCTCGGTCTAGTAATTAATGTACTCCGGAAGTGATTAATCATCTGATAATAATGACCGACACCAGAATATCTCGGTTGTGTGCTTTTAATCTTCTTCATTCTTTTCAGTAAAGCTTGCCAACGCGAAATACTCTCCCTTGTCTTCTTCTACTGGATATTTATACGAAATAAGAGTAAATAACTACTCCCTTTTTAATACCTGTGTCTCTGGAGATTAAAACACTTTTCCGTTAAGCTGGAAGATGTCGAACAGGCTGCTCGACATCTGTTACAATCAGAATCATCTGTTTTTATTTTAGGAGAATAAAATATTGGATTTTCTCAAAATTTTGTCACTTTTTTGTCCAAACAGTCGGTATGGGTTATTTTAGACCAAATTTTTTTTATAAGTACCTTGAAGTATGTAGATTATTATGAAAATAAGTTTACCACTTTATCGATTTCCCAAATTGGAAAAAAAAAAAATCAAAAAACTTTTTTTTTCGAAATTTTCCAATATCTCATTTATTAAATTTAATTAATTAAAGAAAATATAGTTTAATTTTCATAATTTAAATTTATTGACAATGAAATTAATGTATGTCAAATAAAGTAAACATACCATTTATAGGAAATATAAAATACAATCTATAGTATCATCCTCTTCGCTGGCCATACAAGAATCATCCGAAGACTCGTCGAGAGAGATCACTATCGGTTCTATAGTTTGTTCTACCCACATTTTCTCTTCCTCTTTAATTACATGATTCACAGCATCTCTCCAGTTTCTTCAGTTATTGTTGTCAATGAGTACTTCATTAGTTCACGAACATCTTTCATTTTAAATGTTTTATTATGTCTAGCTACATAACCTTTCATTTGGGCCCATATTAACTCTATCGCATTTAATTCACAATGGTATGGCGGCAAACGAAGCACTGTTATCCCACGATTCTTGGCTATTTCATCAATAAAAAACTTTTTGAATTGTAGCTTGTGATCTGAAGCAACCTTTAAAAGTTCTTTTTTCAACATATCATCTTCAAATGGTATATCTTTTACGATTAACCAGTTTCTAATATCAGCTTTTCTTCAAGAGGTAGATGGAAGATTTTCTGTTAATCGCGAATGATAAATGGCATTGTCCATAACGATTACAGCATTATTTGGAATTAATTCGACCATTTGTGTAAAATACTCTTCAAAAACATCTGCAGTCATTTCTTCATGATAGTCTTTGGTTGATGTTGACTGAAACTCCAGTAAACCACCTTCAACGAACCCTTGATTGCATCCAATATGCGTTATTATTAGTCGGCGACCTATACCGATAGGAGTTTTCAGTCCAGTAGATAAACCTTCTATGAAAGCTTGACGACTGGTTTTAATACTTTTGTCCTGCCATATTTTTTTCACTGAATGTCCTTCATTGAGCCATGTCTCATCTAGATAATAGATTTGTCTTCCCTCCTGTCTGTATTTTCGGATATCTCGTAAATACTGTCGTCTCCAACATATTATTTGCTCGTTGTCGATTAGCACTAATTTGCGACTTTGCTTCTCCCAAGTGAAATTTAATTTGTGTAATATTTTCCACAAAGTTTTTCGCCCTATGTCAGGTAAATTCTCGTCCTCCTTTACCATTCTTAGAATTATGTCAAGGGTTGGGATCTCTTTTTTAAAATATAATTCGTGTACTTTTCGTCTTATTGTATTTTGCATATGTTCATCAAGGTCAAGTGGTTTTCTTCCAGTTGACTTTTTAGGTGGAGATATATTTCCATTTTTCCTCTCCCTTAGTAGCCTGTAAATAGTGGATTCACTAACTCCTGTCATATTGGAACATGTCGAAACTATATTTCTAACAGTAGCAGCAGGCATTTGATGTACAACAGCATCATGCACATTTAACACTACAGTCTTCGTTTGTAAGCTAAGCACGCTCTTACACTTTACTGGGGTGAAACTTGAAGACATTTTTCACAACACAGTTAACACTTATGGAACGTAAGCGACTCTGAGCAAAACAAATTATACAAATTTGGGCGAGACCAAGTTTCACCGTATATACCTGCAAAATTTCTAAGTAGTCATTAGGACAATCCCTAGTGTAATGTTTCTTGGAATTTATCAAGTTGTTTTAACTAACCGAATTTAGATTCATATTACCTTTATATATCAGATCGGGTATAAAATTAAATAGTAAATAAATTCCTTAGATGAACGATGACGCTAATGGTTTACTACCTGACTAGCATCTGTGACCTTTTCGCGTGCTGTCAGACAATAAGAAACAGACTATAAATAATAAATAAAAGGTGATAAATTAATTTTTACATATTTTTATTGGAAAAAGGTATGAAAAAAATTATATCTCAAACTTATATATTAATCATCTTTTATACATTTTCACTATATACATTTTCACTATATACATTTTTTGATCATATACTTATCTTTTTCTATCACTTGTAACGTACAAACAGGTTATAAATATCAAAAATGAAAGCAACTGACGTCACTATTTTGTTTTTTATTCACGTTTACCGGGATTTATATTAAACCAGTTATATTATCACGTTATAATCACCCTGTATAGGTAACAACTTCAATAGAACATTTTAAAAACATGGCTGTTACCAAGCCTCTAAGGCAGATGATGTAGCAAAGTCCTTTTTCTCATTTTGTGATCGTCCTATTATGACAGTTATTGATAAATGCGTACGGGTTAATTATAAGCAGTGCAACTAACTCAATTATTTTAATGATGTAAGAATAAACAGGCTCTTGGACATACACACACACAAAAAGTTGAAATTCTTTGTATTAGTCGAGAAACCAGATTCGCTTATATTTAATACGTTATAAGCGTTGTCATGTAAATTATATCTAGAAGAAGAAGAAGAAGAAGTAGAAGAAAAAAACGATATTGATAAGCTTATTGATGCGAATATTAATCGCCGGCTTTGGATATCTTAATTAGAGATCTTCTGATGGATGTTTATATATTTTAATGTCATTTGACTGGTGGTTTTTAATACTTGAGTTGTATTATAATTACAGTTCAGTCCTAAGATAAAACCAATGTTGGATAGTCGAGCAGCCATTGAAGCACTGAGCTTTTGTGTAATTAGTTCCAAAATGGTGTAGGAATGCTTAGATAAACTAGGCTAGAACAATATAGTCACCTTACTATGGGTTCCAGGACACACTGAAATAGAAGGAAATGAAATAGCAGATGAACTTGCAAAGAGGGGTATTGAAATACCTTTCTGGGGGCCTGAACTCTTTTGCGGAATCAGCCCCTATGTAATATTGGAAGAAATAGATAAAGCCGAGGAAAAGAGAAGATCTGACCACTGGAAATAATATCTAGTAGGGCTTATACAATCAAAGACTCTTCTGGGTGACTACAACCTGTTGAGATCGAATGAATGCATAAGTCAAAGTAAAACTGCGCTAAGAGTTTTAACAGGGATCCCAACGAGACATTGTTGCCTGAATGGGCACCTGAAAAAGCTCAAAATAGTGGAGAAAGAAGAGTGCAGAGCTTGTGGCATTGAAGAAGAAACCTCCATCCACATACTTTCCAACTGCACAGCACTTCAGAATCCTAGAGCACAGCACCTGAGAGATTACTGGATAGATGAGGAACATTTACCTAAGTTGAAGCCTGCAGACATCCTAAATCTTGTAGGTTAAACAGTATTGCCAAGTCTAATAAATGAAAGTAGAGCAGGCGCTATTTACAGCGACTGAATTCATCAGTTTAGTGTGATTTTGCCAACAAGCTAGTAAACGCTCACTTAAACAAAGAAGTATCAAGGCAAAAAAAAATCCCTACGTAAATAAAAATATTGAATCATGCAACGACAATTTTTGTGGCCGCTGGCGATCTGTAATTTATAAAGTTGAACCGGAATCGTGAATGATCGACTCCACTAAATCCGCGTTGAGTAAAGAAGATCGACAAGAACCATAAAGAAGAATAGGGCTCATGACTCCGATTCCTGGCACTCGGGGATCGACTTTTAGACGGCAGTGTTGAATTTATACAACACATGAAGGCTCGAAGGCTGTTGTTAGTAGCGGCTCATCACTCACTCAGTAAAACATTGTAAATCAGTCTCTCTCGAGAACTCGTAACAGTAAAGGCAGTATCAACATTTCCCAGTCCATAAACTTAAGTCAAGTTTATTTGTTGGGATGGAATATTCGAGTAAGTCTAATGTGTTTCAATTGTTCTACAATAAACAATGTCGAGTGGCTAGATGTATGAGCACGCTTGATTTATCGATGGGATTCGGCCCGGGCGATATAATGTTACGAGGGAGATTTCAATCGTTTTTATAATTTTCACTTATTTGAAATTTTTTCTTTTTTTTATTTGGTTAATTATTGAAGAAGTTGAAATTAATAATGGATAAGATACAGATTAGGGTTAGGGCACATAGAAAGGATGGAAGGAGGAAGAATAGTAAAATAAATAGCATGGAGAGTTCCGGAAAGCAAGAAGAAAAGAGGCAAACCAAGGAAATCATGGAGGGAGGTGGTACTAGAAGACCTGAAAGCAAATTATGTGAATCGATGGAGAGATAAGGCCAAAGATAGAAAAATATGGAGAGGAATTACACAGCTATGGGCCTAAAAGGCCTGTTAAAAGCTATATATAGAAGATACAGATTACAGGGGGCTACATCCAAACCCTAGAGAATCCCCGCTATGTACAGTGTGTTCTACTGTCGACAAAATTGAATAAATAACAAATACAGAGGTGTGTCATTTATTTGGGATTATATAAAAATAGGATTGTTATTGGGTTTATTTTCTAACAGAGTCGAACTTAGACGTTGTTTAATTCTGTAAATTCCTTTTCTATCCAAACATATTGAACAATAATTACTTCTTTAACCTCATTCAAATCTACTTACTCCAATTAAATATTGGTAGATTATTCTCTCTGATTGACGTTATGAATTGCAAGATTGTTTTTGGATAAAGTAGAACGGATGTGATATCATATTTTAATATTTCCTAGATTGAACAATGAAGCGTTATGTAATTTTTTTATAAGTACGTCAAGTTTTTATACATACCGCATAATAGGGGACAGCTTTGGAAAATAAATTGAACCAATAAATGTAGTTATTTTAATTGAACCAAATAAAACAAAAGAGTTTTAATTGTTAGAGTTGATCTAACTGAAAACCTTTTAAGATTTCATTATCAATTAGTAAGGAATAATTAAGTCTATTTATTAAAAAGCTGTGTTGTTTTTTCTAACCTTTGATTTTACCAGATAATGTTACAGTCTTTATTTTTATTTCATATGATAGAACTGTCAAAAAAGTAGCAAACTAGATCTAAACTACAATAGCAGACAGTTGGCCGAAGCTCCCTCAGTATACAACGTGGAAAATGAAAGATGACAGTGGCCTGTTAGACAACGTAGGTCATGCCTACTATAGTCTTTAATTTGCTTGGAGACATTCTTCGAGGGATATATAAAATCCTTGGAATGAACCACTCCTGGTTGATAGAGTACACGCATTCTTCATATTTTGCTTGGATATTAATTTATAATAGTAAATATGATATCAAAAATTACTAATAATAGGAAATATACCAGTTTCCATTGGAAATTACTCCCAAATTTTAAAATAAAATTCAAATTTCAATGCACTTTACGACCACAACCCGAGGATTTTCGAACGCTACCGATGATACGTGTGATGTCATATCTCTTGTGTTTACTTATGTCAATATGGCCGGTATTGCATTAGGTTATGTGTAGTTGTGTGTTTATATTGTATTTTAATCAACTATTAATTGCTTCATCAACGTAAAAATATCATTTATATGTTTGTTTGAGACCATTACGTGTTTGTGTGTGCTTTTTTTATTTCTAAAAGTCAACGTAAAGTGGAAAGTGGACATAAATATTCGATATTTCCGAGGATATTTTAAAACTTTTGGAAGAATATATTTTATTTACTAGTTCAGTGTTCAGTGACGATTCTTTCATATTTTGTGAGTAAAGATATGGCTAGCGAAGGTTTTGTAAAAACACAAACTGATAACTTGCCCAAAGTAGACTCATTTATGCTGCTTGAATTTATGAAGTCAAACAGCTGCTTTAATGCAGAGTAAATAAGGGGAGTTGAAGCATTATCGTGAGTACGATTTAAACTATGTTTTATTTATATAATATATACCAACCATATTTCGATGTGTGGTCGTAAGAAAATGATGTTTTTATGGTTGATTCCTAGACATATAGGTACATAACCTCAAACTATTTAAGAATAAAAATTACCAGCATAGAAGTAGGTACTTACATTAAAATGTTCTTCACAAACAAAAGTAATGCCCTTCTCTTAAGTGTATTTTTGCTTGCGTCACCAGGTGAAGTAACAAATATTTTGTCTGGAGTTTCAATAGACGTTGATTTACACACTGGAACAATGCAATACTTAGAATACAAAGTTTTTTTTCGGCTGTATCCATTTTTAGAGCTTTCAGAAGCAAATTAGGTCACAATAACTCATAGCGTGATACACGAATAATAAGTGGGGCAGCCATTTTTATGACGTTTTGGCGGCCTTTCAAATTTTATGATTTTTAAAGTCGTTTTAAAAGTAAAGTTATATTTTTTTGAAAAAATAGACCTGCCAGGTGTTAGGAGACCTGATAAAGCGTCAATTCCCACCAATAGCAAACTTTATGCTTGTACCCTGTTATGCCAGGAGTCTAAAGCTCTTCTTGCTGTCCAGGTATTTAGTGTTTGTTTGGCAAAGCTTATCGCGATGCCAATTGAAGGTTCTGATCCGATAAAAACACGTGCGGCACCCTCCCTTGCAAGAGAGTCTGCCTTCTCGATTCCATTCATCCCATCCATCCCATGGCTTGATGTAG
>CAJUYH010010676.1:0-11943 GCA_910591685.1 Galerucella tenella
CTATATTTTTAAAAAAAGCAATCAATTCATCATCATTACATGTTTCTTCAAACGATGAACGCAATTTTAAGATCTGTCAGGCATTGTTCTTTTATAATTTTATTCTGGAAAGTCCAAAGGGACGATTTTTGAGCGTCAATAAGTGATAAAAAACCCCTATGCCATGATTCAGCGGCGTTGTTGGTCAACTGTGATTGCCGAAGAACACTTTCAAAACAGCTCCAGAGAGAATAAGCAAACATAGGATAAGCTCTACCTTTTCTCTCCATCTTTCCTATCCATGTATTAGGTTCAAATAATTAATGAATTCTTCATTTATTTTCGTGAACTGATGTTCTTTCACTACCAAGTCGAAGCCTCTGGAGATGAAAGGGACCGGTACGAAAGCTAACGCTTTCAGCATTTTGATTTTTGATTTGAAAATTGCGTCACTGTCCGCTTTGGTTGCCAAACCATATTTTTGCATATTTCTGTATATACTTTGGCTGAAGTGGTAATAGCATCCATGATGTAACACATTCGGGAAGATTTCTTCAATCGAATTGATAAATGCTTTTTCGAAGTCAGTGATGATTGTACTTACAGAAAATACATTACCAGATACAGTTACACACTGTTTCATCCAGTTAAGTAGTCTTGTATATGTTTCCTGTCGCTTATTAGGTAGCAAAGCATATATAACAGGTACTATCACTTCCTTGCCTATTTCGCAGTGAACAGTGACCAATTGATAAAAAAAGTGGGTACTGTTTTAAACGTTCCATCCATCATCCATACTCTTGATTTAAACAACAATGTCATGTTTTCATTTGTGCCAAATATTATGATCCTTTGTGGATCTTCCGGACCTGAATCGAAAAGTGAAAAATGATGACCATTTTCCGTCGTTTTATATTTATCCGTTAAATTCAGAGACATTGTATCCAAAGGTTGTGCAATTGCACTACTTTCTCGTTGCATTTCCGATAGAATCTGCAATTATATTCTGTGGCGTCGCTATTGACTTACGTGATATATTGCGAATATCACTGAGAATCGTTTCTATTTCAAGTTTCTCAGGTTTACCTGGATGGTTGTGATTGTGATGGAATCGTAAAAAAATCCGCTTTTACCACACATTGCATAAATTTTAATCCCCTTTGGATTAATTATGTTATTTATGTACTGTTTGACATTCAACTTTCCCTTGAAGGAAGCCATTTGCTTATTAATGCACATTTGTATTTCCAGAGGCAAACAACGAGTCCTAATTAAATTATAGAGAGGTCGATCCGAAAGCGTTCAGTAGAATGAGCTAATCTATCCTGAACATCAAAACAAACAACAAAATGCACAGTTTGACGTAGCTTGAAGAATCGATTTATGCCATATTATCAGCTTTAATAGCTAGTCTTCGTGACTTGCTATTTTTCCAATATAAACTAACTCCCGGAAATCGCAAGTATCCCATCATAACATAGATGCCAACAAATGTTTTCATCTCAGACAATGAGCAGTTTGAATAAATATTCAGTAATAGCTAAAACTTACATTTTCCTAGCAAATGCTTAGTTTGCAGTGAATAAAAATGAGTAGAAATTAGCAAAAGCTAAAGTTCTTAGCATTGTCTAAAAATGGTGTGAATGAAAGTAAGCAATTACTAAGAATATTAAGGAAAAGCTTACTTTTTTGCAAGCTTGTTAGACTCTGGCTTAAAAATTTAGTATTGTTGAACAGTTTGGCAGAAATGGCTGCATTTATGAATATAAGATCTTTAAATTTTATCCCGAAAGAAAAAAAAGTCGTTCCGAAGAATACCACGGTCTGTATAGATTTAGTGAAGAAAATGTTGAGTGGATAGCTAACCATTTAAAAGTGGAGACTAGTGGTGGAGCATTGAGTCCAAAAAAAACAGTTGCAAATATTTTTGAGTTTTCTAAGTGATCCTGGATTTCAAATAGGGATGGGAAAAGAAGAAGGAGTCTATAGAACCACAATATGTAAAACGATATCTAACGCTTTACCAAAAATTGTTGAAAAGGCAGATATTTGGATTAAATTTCCTACAGAAAACTCGACTGACCAGGCAGTCAACGAATGGGCACAGTTGTATAGATTTCCCTGAGCTTTTGGTGAAATTGATTGCACTCATGTACCAATAATAAAGCTATCGCTACATGGTGACGGGTATATCAAAAGGTAAGGCTGGCGTAGAATAAATGTGCAAGCAACTTGTAACGGAAAAGAAATTTTTACATCCGTAGATGCTCAATGGCCTTGCTCGGTGCACGACAGTCGTATTTTAAAAAGATCAAATATTTTTGGTATGATGAGAAGACGTCAACAGAACTATGGACCTATTTTAGGCGATGAAGGGTACGGCATAACACCATGGCTATTAACACCGTATAGAAACCCCACCACACCTGCGATACCATATAATATCATATTTGCGATATTTATCTTCGTCCATTTGCACATCGGTAGTTAAAATTTGTCCAAAAAACATAATCTATCGAATTTCACGGCCAACTGATTGGTCATAAAAATATAAATATAGGCCTTATCAGTATAAAAACATTTTTTTGATGATTTACCAAATAAGAACTTTGAGTAAATACTTAAAATATCCAGCTTTTGCCAGTTAGTAAAAGCAGAAGGTTATTCACTTCAATTTAAGCAAATGCTATTAGCAAAAGCTAAATCTACCTAGTAAAAGCTAAAGCTTATACTTCATACTAAAAGCAAAAGCTTTTATTCATTCGGGCCATTGTGCTGAACTGAAATCTTATATTTTGTTGTGTAGCGTTGGTGTTATCTACTATTTGTTAAAAGAGGGGATTTGGAGAATATTGGTCAAAGAAATTGGGAGGGCTTAGCCAATCTACAACAGGGCGTCGAGCATCCCAAACCATTTTATATTCGGTGTAAGATATGTCTCATTTCTTATCCATATAATGTTTTCTTTCGTAGTAAGTTGACTTGCTTCCATATACTCTGTTACTGCTCTCTCTGTTTTCGGCTGTTCCTCCTTTTGCTTTGCGTCTTCCCGAATAATACTCTGCATCTTCTTCCACCTTACCTTCCCGCATTTTATTACCGCACCCTCTTGCGTTTCCACTCCTTTGGCATCTTGCATTTCTTGCCCTATATCTTGTTCTCCTTCATCTATTTGCACGTGCATTTTGTTAAATTCACTGTCGACATCGCACATTTCTCCCACTTCTAAAAACACAATAACTCGTATTTCAAGAAATAATAGCGATAAATTCATATACAATAAGTTTGCAATAACAAAACATGACAGATGTTTTACATCGTTGCCACGTTGTAATTTTTTTCCAGTTGCTGGCGTAAAATTATGTCGAAAAGTTGTTTATTATATAAGATCACATTCAACTCAAAAATAAGAGCAGAAATTATAAAATGTTGATGATTGAATACATAAATTTCAAGGTGTCCAAGTTTGAAACCCCAATTTCAACTGAAAAATGTTATCTCCATGCACTTGTTGAATTGCATCGTTATTGCAGTATTAAGCGTTCGTGTGGTGACAACACGATCGCGGTTTCGGTATTATTGAAGAATCGTCAGATATAAAGACTCTTAACTAACGATAGCTCTTACCCAATCTGCATCTGAAACATATAACTATAAACACACACACACACCTCTATCAAACCCGTCCCTTCCAGGATGCACTCCTCTAGGAGCAATGCATCCCGGTAAGAACATTCCTCCACCCCTCATCTCTTCCGATGAGACCTCAGTCCGATCTGCTGGGCTTGTCCATCTTCTTTTCTTGGTTTATGGAAAAGTTCTGGCGTTCATCTTTTCTTCTCGAGGTAGTGATAGTCACTTTTCTCTCGCTGGTCTTCTTGATTTTTCGTCGCTCGCGGGGTGTGTGCATGTCGCTGCCTCAAAAAGGTACAAATCCTTAGCCGACGTACTGCGACTAAAGACGACCTTGGAGAGTGGATCCACTTGTTAAAACTGGCCTTACTAGCTTTCCTGCCGGTCTTTCCTATGGACAGGCAGGATCTCTAAGTAAGTGGTCTTCTTTTACTTACCCGTTGGTATTTCTCCTCATTGCTTATTCTAGCTGTTTCCTTGGTCGTGCGTGTTTGTTATAGTCTTCTCTGGTATATTCCGTGAGTTCTCTCAGTTGAGTGTTTGGGTGTGTCCTCAGTTCTTCGAATCTTCTCCTGGCTTTGGCTTTCATGACTTCGATGATCTTCTGGTCCAATTCCCGATAGAGCTGATCGTTCCTGACGTAGTATGGAGCGTCTGTCGCTTGTCTCAGGCAGATGTTTTGCTGAGATTGTACCTTCTTCCGTGTGCTTGGCGCTGCGTGTCCACAGGCTATGGAGGCATACATCAGGATGGGTAGGATGATTGCGTTGATCAGCTTAATCTTCGTTTTTAGCTCCAGGTTGGATCTCTGGCCTATGAGTCCAGCCAGTCGTCCTCTAGCTTGTCTTGCTTTGTTGACTGCGTATTCGACGTGTTCTCTGAAGGTCAATCCTTGGTCCAAGATGACTCCTAGGTACTTCGCTTTGTTACTCCATTGTACTTCCTGTCCTGACACTTCGATGTTTTCTTCTGGTATTTTCCTCCTCTTCTTGAAGTAGACTGCTTGGGTTTTCTTTGCATTGACCTTTATCTTCCACGTCGTACACCAGTCGTCTATGCTTTCAACGGCTTCTTGTAGTCGTTGTGTCACCATAGCTGGTTGAGTGCTTCTTGTCACTATGGCTGTGTCATCTGCGTAGAGGGCCATCATGGTGTTGTTCGTCTTAGGAATGTCTGCCGTGTATGCAGTGCCGACAGTACTGCTCCTTGTGGAACTCCTGCTTCTGTAACTCCCAGTTCGGATTTGGTTGGTCCTATCTTGATCCTGAATGTCCTGTCCTTCAAGTAGCTGTTGACTAGTTTGGTGAGTGACGTCGTGTATCCTGCTTCTTTCATCTTGTAGATCAGACCTTCGTGCCAGATTATGTCGAAGGCTTTGCTGATGTCCAAGAAGATGGCTCCTGTTGATTGGTTCCAGTTGAACCCTTGTGTTGTGTATTCCACTAGTTTCAATACTTGGTCTTCTGCTGCGTGGTGTTTTCTAAATCCGAACTGTTCTTCTGGCAGTATTCCTATGGCTCTTGTCTCCTCTTGTAGTTTGTTCAGAATGACCCTCTCGGCTATCTTACTCATCGTTGGGAGTAGGCTGATGGGTCGATAGTTCTGAGGAAATTTTGGGCTTTGTCCATTTTTGTTTAGCATCACTACTTCGGCTTCTTTCCATGCCTTTGGGAAGTGCTTGGTTCTAAGTATTCCATTGATGATGGCTGTCAGGTGTTTCAGCGCGTTGTTGCTGATGCCGTCTTTGCCCGGCGCCTTTTTGATCTTCCTCCCTTGGATGATGTAGGCTACTTCTTCAGGTGTGGTATAACCTAAGTTCTCGTTGTTATCTTCGTTGTTGAGGTAGTTGTTCACTGTCTCTTCGACCTGATCTGTGAAGTCCATGTCTTCGTTTGGGAAGTCGTTCAGGGTGAACTGGAGCTCCATTTTTCTTCTGAAGGCTTCTGCTTTCTCTTCGTCTGTTTCTGCCATTCCGTTGTCTCCGTGTAGGGGTGTTATTGGTTTCCTGTCTTGTCTAAGGAGTTTTGCTAGCTTCCACAGTCCTGGTTGATCCATTGGTAGTTCGTCTAGTCTGTTTTCCCAGTTTTTGGATCGGTGTTTGGCTAGCAGTTCCTTGACTTCCTCGTGTAGTCGGTTGGATTCTCGTTTGTCTTCTGGTCTTTTGGTCCGGTTGGCTCGTCTCCTAGCTCTGTTTTTCTCTCTGATGAGTTGTTTCATGTCTTCGGAGATGCTGGAGAACGCTTTCTAGTTTTCCACTTTCCTGATTGTTGTGCTGTCTTCTATTGCCTGTTGGATGGCTTCCTCCAGGTATTTGAGTTGCTAGTCTAGCTCATCCTTGTTGTTGATGAATGGGATTGGTCCTATCAGCTGTCCAGCTCTGGCTTTGAACTTCCTCCAGTTGGTCTTTTGGACTTGTCTTCCGGTTGTCCTTGCTCCTTCACCAATGGTAAGGATGACTGGTTCGTGGTCTGTTCCTCCTTCGCCGTTGACTATTTCCCATTCAACCGTGATGTCGTTTAGGACGGCTATATCTAGTACGTCCGCCTCTCCTCTGGCTGGAGTGTGAGTGGGGTGAGCTGGTCCTATGATCAGCATTACAGGTCGGTTGTCGGCTATACTGGTTAGCTTCCTTCCTGCCTGGTTTATGGTCCTGCTGTTCCATTGCCTGGACTTCGCGTTGAGGTCTCCCATCAGCACTGCTTGGTGTTGTTCTGGTAGAAGGACTTCAATGTCTTCCTCATGAAGTTGCTCTTGTGGTCTTTGTAGGCTGAAATAACGTCTATTTCTGCGAAGCTTGTCTTTCTGTGATGTGGTATTCCTGTTTTCACCAGAATGGCTGTTCCTCCGCTTCTGGCATTGATGTCATCTGTGAGTAGAGAAGAGCTTCATCATCTCAAAAATGTCCTGTTGCTCCTTTGGTGGCATGGTGGTCTTCTTTGCTGCACTGGCGTAGCTCATCGTTGGTGTTGTCTTCTTTGGTGCAGCAGAGGGTGCTGTGGTGGGTGTTATCTTCTGTTGCTTCTTTTTGGGAGCTTCTGGGCATCCTCTGTAGTTAGCAGGATGCTCTCCTTCGTTTTCTTCTCATAATCAGTTCTATATAAGTATCGAGGAAGCTTGATAGGCAACCTTATCTTCGTTTTCTTCTTATAATCAGTCATATATACGTATCGAGGAAGCTTGGTAGGCAACCATATCTTCGACTTTTTACAGCTCGATTATTCGTGTTTGTGGTGGGGCTTAAGTTGGTAATCCACAGTTGAGGAAGGTTATACGTAGAAGTTCTTTGGGCTCTTCCATTTTTACCTGTTGGAGGAATAAGTCGTTTGAATAAAAGTGTTGATCCTGTGCATTGTGGCGTTGTTGGAGTGTGGAGTAGTTAAGCCATCCTTAGAAGGGGACTAAGCCAGGACAACTAATTAATTTTTTTTGGGTTCGATGTTGAAGATTTTGGAAAGAATAATCGACTCAAAAACTGTTTATACGGATTAAAATAAACGAAGGACTTCCATTCCGCCATATTGGATAAGCGACCTTCACAAGAACACGAGGTGATTACTCTCATTTCGATGTATTTTTCTTGACGAACTTTTCGTTATGGTTCAGGGTCTCAAGTTCTAAAAAACGTGATGCTATTTTAATTTTTCTATTTTAGGGTTCTAGTACGGGGTGATTTCTTCAATAGAAATACAATTTGTTGGTATATTTTTTTTGCTGTGTTGCATTCCGGCCGGTGGCCGTTTGTTTCCGTTACTGAGGGGCTCTTCTGAAGTCTTTCCAGGGGTTTTCCTTCCTTTTTCGCAACGTGACGTCATCGTTTCCACCGGAAGAGGAATTGTCTTTCCTTTGGCTAGACCACATTGCCGGCCGATTGACGCGCCCTTGTACCTGTAGTAAATTGGGAGCAGGTTTTATTTTTCTCTATATTATTAAATGATAACGGGTTAAATTTTTGACTCTTCAATTTCGAAGAATACTTTAACTTTCGCTTCAATTTAAGTTGTAATTATAAGAAAATTAGGTAAGCGTCTTGGCCAAGATTTTATAAGCATATAAGTATATTTTTTCATATATATTATTTAAGGTACGAATTTTAGTAAAATTGGTATCAAGATTTTTTGTTTCATAAGAATACTTCCGGTAACAAATCGGATTGAAATTGATTTTGATTTTATTTTTATGTAGAGCTATTCCAATGTACCTAGATTGAACTTTTATATATTTATATTAAATCACTGATAGGGTTTTATTGTAAAATAGATTACTCAACGACTCTATTCCTATCAGTATAGTAATGTAATACTTATTTTAGCAAGACACACGATTATAGTTTTTTTTCTTTTGAGGAAGGTCTATTTTTTTCTTTTCCCTATTTTTCTGATTTTTCAGGGGAAAGTGTACATATCAGATTGAGACTTGGGTAAAAATCAGATGGCGCCCTAAGTAAGACCTTTTTTTTTAAGATTGATTCAATTTTATAGTGAACCACACCCGTCTTCACTGTAAGCTAGCCGGAGCCTAAGGTTGCCACCAGACAGACGAAAGAAAAATTGTAACAAGGTCTCTCGCAGTCGTCTGATCGGTGTGGGCCTCCGCATCTCACGCATTTGGTCTCCATGTGGCAGGTGGACTGTCCATGGTGGAATCCTTGGCAGTTGTAGCATTGGTTGTGGTCTATCATGTAGATGGACAGCTTCTTCTTGTCTCCATATCTGGAATGAAGTTGGGTGACCCTCTGGACTCGTACACCTTGTCTTTCAATGTTTTCCTTGATGTCCTCTATGTCATCATCAGGTGTTAGTCCTTTGATGATGGTCTTCTTCATCTTGTCCGATTGATCCATGAAGGTGTACCAATTTACGCCTTGGCCTTGTAGTTCTTCGAGGTATTTGGTCATCCTTCTGTAGTCTTCTGATGTTTCTAGGAGTACCTTTGCTCCTAGTTTCTCGTCATTCGTGTACTTCATGCTGATACCTCTGGGTGTGGCTTCCCTCCTGATTCTGGCGAAGTCCTTAGTGGTCTTGATGATGATGGGAGGTGGTCTTCTGGTACTTCTGGGCATTGGTTGCTGCTCCTCTGTGGCTTCTTTTTCTTTGGTTTCCTCTCTGTGCTTTTGCTCTGCTCTCTCTCTCTTCTGTTGTCTTTGGATTTCTCTTATGGGAATGACAAATCCATCTTGGGGTATTTCCATCTCTTCTTGGGTCTGGGCTTGGGTTTCTAGGTCGTCTTGTTCTGAAGTTTCCATCTGATTCCAGTTTCTCCTCTCTTTGGATAATTCTATAGGACTCCTGGATCTGCTAGGCTTCCTTCTTCCTCTTGGTTGGTCATCCTTTAGTGCCTTGATTGTTCTCATCAGTTCCTCGTGATTTCTCTTGGCTTCGTTTCTGGATTCGGCCAGCTCCTTCCTGGTTTCCACTAATTCTTTTCTTGTGTTGGAGGCTTCTTTTTCAAGTCTTGAAATTTGCCTTTTCAGCTCTGCATTTTCTTCTTCCAGAGCCTGGAGTTTCCTATTCCTCCTTTCTAATGATTGAGCCCTTGCGTCTTTCATCGTTTTTGGATACCTGTCCTCCTTCAGGTTATCTAAAAATAAAATTTAATTAGTTTTCGTAGTATATTTTAATGCAGATCAACAATCTGCATATAAAATGAATAGTTTTAAGCGTTAAAAACGTTTAAAAACTGTAAAGTTTGCGTAAATCTTAACTTTCGTTCAGTTTACCGTCCGTCTGTTTTGAGTTGGTCCGAGAATGGGATTTCCAGTGTTAAAAAACACTATTTGGTTTTAGTCATTTATTCACTTGAGAAGTGGTAGAACTAATTTTTATCTTCTCTTGGCTGTCTCTTTGCTAAATTTCTCAAATAATTTTTCGTAGTGATTGCCTTTGAATGTCCGTCATAAACGCTGTATCTCTTCTAGTAGAAGCTTTCGCCGGTTCGGCTGATAGAAATCAACCTTCCGTCCGATCGCTGTCTCAAAGTTAAGTTTGCTTCTAAGTATTTAGAACACGTCCTATCTACTCGATAGCTTACTAATCCTCTTCTGCTACTTAACTATAAACAGCTGCACACATTTCTTTAAATAGTAGACTGAATGGTAATAAAAGAGTTATTCATTTTATTTATTTTATTACAGAAGCAAACAGGTTTCCCTTATTCTATGCAACTGTGGTTACAAATTATAACTTAATACAACGCATGCATATTGCTTATGAGACAAAAACGACTGAATGTACACACAAGACTAAAATATCTATTGCAGATTTAATATTAGAGAACTAATATTAAATCTGCAATAGATATTTTAAATTGACTCAGAGTAATTCCTAGCAGTCCAGTGTCTAGATTATCACTCAAGTTATTGTATAGCTGACATATTTTATCTAGCGAGTTTATTGAAGGTGTTAAGAATAAATAATTCCTAGGACGGGTTCGATGATAGGGTGCGTAGAAATTTAATTGACTGAGAAGATCAGCTGAGCCTATTATTGTTGCACAACTTATAAGGAAACATTAATTCTCGACGTTTTCTCCTGCATACTAATTTATCAATACTAAACTCTGACCTTAATGGATCATAAGACTCATATTTAGGAGACATCTTGTGTTTTTTTTAAACAGATATATTTCACAAACTTATTTTGTATGGCTTCAATTTGGCGACTCAAGCTTAAATTAATAAGTGAACTCCAAATAATGCTACCAAACTCCAACTTGCTTCTTACAAGCGAGTTATATATACTTATAATTGACTTAATATTAGTAAAAGCATAGGCAGTACGTTTCATAAACCCAAGTAATGTATATGATTGAGAAACAGTATTAAGTATATGTGATTCAAAGCTAAACCTACCAGTGAATAAAATACCTAGGTCCGTTATTTCATTTACTCTCATTAATTGAGTATCCCCCATTGCATAATAAAAATATCTAGGGTTTTTTTGGCGACTGAATGTTAAAACAACACATTTGCTAGTGTTAAAAGGTAATTTATTAGTTAGTGACCAATTATATATTTTATCTATGTCGTACTGTAATTGAAGATGATCATTTAAGTTATTCACTTTTGTATAAATTTTTAAATCGTCCGCAAACAATAAACACTCAGATGTAATTAAGGAAGGCACTTCGTTTATAAAAATCAAAAAAAGTAACGGTTTTAGATTAGATCCCTGTGGTATACCAGATTCCACCATAAATGCCTCAGATTTCTGACCCATGAAAGATACATAATCTTTATATAATATATATAATCTTTATATAATATATATATTAATCTATCTCTAAGATAACTTGCATAAAGTTTTAGTAAAGGATAGCTCATTCCCAGTGAATTTAACTTCCTTAAAAGTATATCATGGTTTACTTTATCAAAAGCTTTGGCGAAATCTGTATATACCACATCAACCTGTTCCCCTTTATCCTGTGATTCAAGTACATAATTAGAGAACGTTGTTATGGTCTGAATTTCAAATAAAATCTTGTTGACGTAAATTAAATTTAAATAATATTTTGGACACTCTGTATAACTACTAAATCTAAAAATATCGCTCCAAATATACTTTCAGTTAGCCTGGGAAACCAACGGCGACCGCGCCCTATATATTCAACGATTATTTATTTTTGTTTTTTTTTTCTCCACTACAGTATTGCAAAATATAACAACGTTAGCAGATTTGTTTCAATAGACCTCTTATTACAGAAGCCATGCTGTTGATTACATAGTACAGTTTGAAAATGCGAATATAATTTATCATATAATATATATTCAAAAATTTTAGCGCTACAGTTTGCTATTGCAATCGGCCTGTAATTACTGACCTCGTCCCTAGGGCCTTTTTTATGTATCGAAGTTACCTTTGTGATCCTAAACGCCTTTGGAAAGTAGTTGTTGTTAAGTGATTTTTGTAACAAAATTATGAGGGGGTATGTAAGATAATCACGACAGGCTTTAAATATATATCCCGGAATGCCATCAGGTCCAGCTGAGAACTTTGGTTTAAGCTTTTTAACACGTTAGCTACCGAAGCTGATTCGGCAGCATATATAATGTGAATTCATGACAGCCGGCGTCCATTTGATTGAATAACTCACGGGCCGCATGTCCGCTCGCTGTCATTGAATACTATTACTGAAATTGTCGACTGGTAGCCGGCTGTTCATCCTAGTACAGAAATCTTATGGGAAGTTTTGAGTCGGCAAATGAGAAATGTAAGATCGCAAGTGGTTTCGGAATTGAGTGATTATTTTGCTTGGAAACTGAAAGTCAATCAGGAATCAATTCAAACTTATATTTTTATCTGAAAAATAATATATTTGAAATACATATCAGCTTAA
>CAJUYH010010677.1:0-11941 GCA_910591685.1 Galerucella tenella
TTCTTCTTCTTCTTCTTCTTCTTCTTCTTCTTCTTCGTCTTCCGCCCACTGATCATTACAACCATTCTCTATCTTGCACTTCCTCTTAATACGGACACTTTACACCGACACTCGTTCACAGAACAATGAAACAAAAAAAAAAGAAAAACACGATGAATAAAAATAAAACAGATAAATGTGCCATTCTCTCTTGTGGATTTATCTATTCACTATGGTGGTTCTCTGAATACCGCAAAAGCTGTCAGTCTGTTGTCTTTATACAACACCCGGTTATATCTATGAAATGACATCGAGATGCAGACAATGTTGAATTTTTCTTTTTTAATGTTACCGGAGATTTTTGTTTTCTCTTTGCGATTGTACAAACAAACACTGTATTATTTGTAGTTTTTGGTTTTAATATTTGTAACATTTTTTTTTTTTTTTTTTCATTTGTCTTGACAGACATATAGTGTATGCGGGGTTGAACAAAAACAATATAAAGTATTTTTAACATTTTTTTCACGAAAATTTTGTCACACAAACATATCTGTATGTCAAATGAATGATTTTGAAAATATTAAAATTGTTATATATCATTGTCGCTACATAAAGAGAACAAACATTGGACAGAGATTTGAAAATTGAATGAGATTTAGAATAAAGAGAAATAAAAGCGAAAAAAAAAAGAAAAGAGTATTTGTCCAGCGTTATATTTAATGTAAACTCACGAGAAATATGTGCGGATTAATAATGAACGTTTCGTCATTAATCTTTTTGATATAAAATGAAATGCAAAAGAGTCACGACTAATGGCAATAATTAAAAAACAGAAACGACAAGATGTGCGCAAGAACAGGGGGAAAAATTCGCTTGGGGAAAAATGAATCCATTACATTGTAAAGTAATGGGAAAAATAAACGTTTTTCAAAGAGCAAATGATGAATTTTAACTTCATCTAGATAAAATATAAATGGAAAAGTTCCAATGGATAATATAATGGGGGAGAAGAATTTCAAGAATGAATGAGAAGAGAGCAAGGGAAATTGAGATGTGAGGAAATACAGTATAGGAATGTGTTTTTAAAAGCTCTTATCTTTCGTTTGATAATGTTTAAAGAGATTAGGTTGTGCCATACATTTTCAGATGATCAGCAAAATCATCAAAAGCACAAAGAGATATTTGAGTGAATGCAACAGCACGACATTGGCAAAAAAATATAACGAAGGAAAAAAAAAAAGAAAAGAAAAGAAAAATAGAGAAGTAAATGGAGTGGTAAAAATACGCCAATCGACTTTCAAGGACTTTATAAAAACAGAATATTTTATATCCTTTGCTGTATCTCTCACGTATCGCTTCATTTTATTTGAAGCCAATGCTCCATCGTTATATTGCACTCTCTATCATACGAAAATACTATTCAGACTAGAAAATTTATCGGACTATCGTGATATGAAATGTTTTTGTGTATTAGTATTTTATTATTAAATATTGGAATAATGTAAAATAGGTAAAGCAGAAGAAAACAGGTAAAAATATATACGAGATGAGGATAATTTTAAAATAGATATACTGTAATTTGGATTGTATTGATAAATTTAGTGATAAATATGTAGAATTATTTTAGATAGAAATTGGAAAAAAAGGTAATCGCAATTGTCACAAGGTCGCTTGAAATTTTTATTTAACATATACGAACTGTATCGAATACAATGTGAACCAATAGTTGAATAATTTATTTATTGCACGGTTAAAATTGATACGATAGAAAGTACAAGCGACATTGTTTGAGAATTGACGATGGCCAATAATTCTGAAACCGATGCACGAAAGGGATTGATAGTAAAAAAAAATCACAAATATCAAAATAAAATAAAATTTTCAAACATCAATAAGCACACACGTACACATATACGATTATACATATATAAAAATACCAAAATTAATTATAAATATTTTGAATCCCATTTAAAATTCTTTAATACAAAGTCAACAGAACAATTTATTGAAGGATTAAAATGTAGATTGTAAGAAATTTCAAAAAATGAATAATTCATAAGTCTTTATTGAATGTGAGTGCGCATAAGCGTATGAGTATATACATGTATATGATATTGATATAATTCTTAGTTAGGTATAAAGTTATAAATATTAACATGTTATAACCGTCCGGCGCGATGGATTTTTCATAATTACAACGGAAGATTCATATTCGTAAAGCAAAAAAATAAATGAAAATAAAAATGAAAATAAAAAATAAATAAATAAAATGGAATTTACCACACGATATAAAGTTCTACCGCCGAACAATTATTGTAAAACAATGCATTACGCTTATGAAATAATAATATAACTGAACCGTGAGAGTTCGTGCAGAGTCAGGGTTTTATATTTTTAAAAATATTCACAATCGCCAAGTGAAAATGAAAAATAAAAATAAATGTGACATACGTTTGTATTGTATACATATACAATAAATAAATTGGCGATTTTCTCTCGTCAGATTGGCAGAAAGTGAAAAGAAATACAAAAATTAATTGATTACAGAAACAAAATTAAATGTATTATCAACAATATGTGTTTACTTTTTACTGATTACTCCACTCATCTATAATTGATTTGACATAAACAATTATTATTTTACCATGTGTATATGCAAATACTTCTAGTCCAATACTTCAATAATACATATTTGTTTATGGTAAAATTGAGAGTGATAAATATTGCGAAATCAAAAAGATTATTTATCAATGATTAGTTCACACAGAATACTACACAATTAATTGTTATTAAATGGTCGATAAATACAATTAAAAATCTATAAAATAACCGGAGAAAATATTATACATAAAACTGAATTAACAATCAATAGAATTGCTATTGGCCATTTCATCAATGGTATTTTAAAGTGTACTCGAATAAACACATTTCAACATAATAATTTAATATTGATATGAAGTTGAATTGAATTGCACAATAAAAATCTTTTTTTTTATGTTCAAATCTATATTAATCGCAACAGCTGTTGCTATTGTAATGCTCGTATTAGACGACTCAGCTGTTAATAACTAAAAAAGAGAAGAAAAAAAAAAAAAGATGAAGAGAAATAATTATATTAATTAAAAACAAAGTATTTTTGCGGAGAATATTCATCATAAATTTATCCGTTTACTCCAATCACCAATAACTTATTCGTATTTTCAATATGTGTCTCGCTGTTTCTATCTCAGTAGTTTATGAAAAACGCACTTTAAAACCTATATTTTACAAATATTCGCACCAATTAAACCACAAAAACATAATGTCTTTACAATTGAAAAAAACGTGGGGAATTATATATTGGCGATTGCTAAATATGCTTGTGAATCGTACGAGACAAATTAATGTCCGATAGAGAATAAGAAATTTAAAAGTAAAAATTTAAAAAACAAAAGGAAATAATAATACGCATTATGGTGCAAGAGACCAAACTCATATAAATAATATGAAAAATAAATAGAAATTTAATCTGTTTAATATATTATTTACAATTACTAGAGGAAGAGAAGAAGAAGTGAGTGATGACAGGGGTGTAACATGATTCTCATTTCTTCTTGTCTGAAAAATAGCCATAGATAAAATATTACTGAGATATAGGTATATTTTATTTTTATTTATATACGTTTTTCATTGTTAATGTGCTCAGTAATATTTATTTTTTGTCTTTTTTCATTAATAACGATGAGTAAACGGGTTGTAATTTCCGAATTGATCATTGTATTATCTTCAATACTGTCGTGTCAATGATGTTAACAAGACGTGACGGAGAAGAGGTAGAAAAAAAATTGTATCTATTGTTCGTAGCAACTTTCAAAACTAAAAATCTAAATCTTAAACGTAAATCAAACGGAAAAAAAAAATTGACCAAAATAATACACTGAAAAATATCCTTGCAATTCCTCTATGAAAATATTATTTCCACAATCATAATGTGCTCTATAACTGTTTTTTTTTTTTTTTTTGAAAATGACGAAACAATAAATGAAACGCAAAATAATAATATTATTGTTTGTAACAGAACAATAAGAAGAAAGACAAAAAAGTGATTTTAAGATATGTCAATAAAAGCTCATTTTCAAATGGTAAATTGTTATTTATTTTTATTTAAATATAATTTATTTTTTTTTTTTTCATCTCATTATTCAACATAATAAATTTCGATAATTTTCTATTCCATTTACCATGCGCCATTCATCATCATCACGACCTAATTCACATATATTTTTCGAACAATAATGTGTTCACGCTCTCTTTCGTGTATGCTGAAATTTGCCGATACGTGAATTTGACAATTGACGATGCGAATGAATCGACATTGGAACAAAGCTTCATCGATTTTTTTCTTCACTCTACTGAGTACCACATCAGTACGGCTGATACCTGTCACTGGTCGCAATGATAAAACATTTTACAAGCCAGTGAACACACTGATTGGAATAATCTCGTTGCTTCCTGAGTTGTCCATCCCAACGTGAATCCATTCCACCCTTACTAATATAAAGATAAATTTGTGCGCGCGTCATTGAAATTTCACTAATGAATTTTAAAGTTCGCGAAAAATGAATCCACCATTATCTCTTTAATTATATCAAAGTTTGAAATGCATTTTGCACAAGTAAAATCTACTACACAATATAAAAATGTCTAAACTTTCGATTTTATTAGGATATTTTTGCAATTCAATTAGAATATCTTGTTAATTAAAACAGGATATTGGAATATCAACCTTGAAATTCCAGCCATTGTAAAAATATGGGAACACTACAATCGCAATATTTTCAAAAACATATATTTATGTTAAAATTGTATTTTACAAATAATTATATATTCAATTGCAGTGTATTAATCTGGCGATGTAATTGTGGAAATACTTGAAGTCATCGTTGAATTACTGCGTCCATTGTCATTTCCGTGAAATAAATTTTCGAAATATTGCACATACGATTGACAATGTTCGCCACGAGTAAACTCTGCTGTATTACGTAAACGTAAATTGCGTTGCACAAAGAATTTATAAACAGAATGAAATAAAATTGGATCATTCATAGTTTTGGCAGCCTCCAAAAATTTTCGCGCTGATACTTGATCAGCCATTTCAACAGACCGTACATACCTGATGAATTTAAAAATTCAATTACAATCAACCGAAGAAATACAAATGATTTAGTATGTTAAAGATGAAATTAATGTACCTTAAAGCAGATAATATTTGCCCTTTGGAAAGTAGAACTTCAATTATTTCCTCGTGCGCTTTACCGAGTCGTTTCAACATATCCAATGCTAATTGATGAGCAGCTGGATATAAATTTTCGAGAGATAGAAGCAAACACGCAAGAGGTTTTGAATCAGCCACAACGTGATATTGTAATAATTGATGGAGTTGATAATACGCTTTACGATGTACCAAAGTTGTTATAACAAGCTCGTGAATTAATTGCTGTACAGGAATCCCATATTCAGCTAACGATCTAAATTAATTAATTGAATTATCAAATTATTTTGAAAAAACAAAATAAATATATGTTAATTTTCGGTCTGTATACAATTAAATGTTTGTTGATTGAAGAATAATAATTAATTATATTATTACCTGATGTATTCCAGGAGTACCCAAACTATCATTTTTGGTTCAATTATATCGCCAGTAAATTTTGACAGTATATGTGTATACATATCAACTTGATCCAATTGCAATTTATAAGAAAAATTGTCTACAATTGTTGATGAATTTTTAGGTGGACTTTGCAGCGGAGTGCCCATCTGTAAAATAGATGTATGTATAGTAAAACAGATGAGAGAATAGAATGTCATTAATATCCAAAATTTTCATCACCTGACTTTGAATTTCATTTTCAAGATAAATGCGACACACTGCATTTATCCTATCAAATATCACAGGCATATCTATCAGTGTTTTTGGCAAATCGCTCACACAATTTTGCAGTACTTGAAGCAAAGTTGCTTTGGCATCTTTGCGTTGAATTAAAAATTCGACCAGTTGAACTCTATCTGTGATTAATTTCGTGAACGCTTCTAATCGCAATTCAATGTACCTAATAAGATGTGTATATATGTATATATATATAGCGATCTATTTTTTTTCTATCACATGTACTTCAATCGATTGTTTAACAAAAAAAATGTAATATATTGTTTTAACACTCACCACAAACATCCCAATTTAATATCGATAATTATATTAGGCTGAAATACAACCCAATTTTCTGAATCTATTAATAATAATACTAAGGCAGTATAATCTTTTGATTTGTACTCTTTGTGAATATATTTTAAAAATAAATACGTTTACTTTCTCATCACGTAGTGATTACGATCAATGGAATAATCGTAATTGAAAAGTACCGGGCGAGCCTAATCGCCTAAATTTTTTTAAAATAAAAGGATACACAGTGGACACGATTGAGTGACTTGCTCTGACAATGTAGCGCCTTGAATTTTTAAACGGTACGGTTTTATTTGTTTGGGCATTGTTACACTACTATGATGTAACACAGTTCCATCACTGACACCACCCAACATAATATCAAATATCATTGAACTCTTAAATGTAAAAACATCATTCAAATTAGTTAAATATTGTTTCATTCAGCTTTTATAATAAAATCAATTTATCCTACTCACTTTTGACTCTTGATGATGGACAATTATGAGATTGTCCACCACATTTATTGCAAACCTTCCACGCATATCCAATTTTAAAACATGACTTTGTGTGATTGTCACCATTCTAAAATAAAAAATATATATGCAATTTTATCATTGCATTCATCTGTACATATACAATGTGGATTGGAAAAATAATTCAGATAATACACACTTATTTACAGTGTAAACACAAACGTATGCACTACCAGTTCGATTCGCATCGTGTTGATGGCGTAAAACTATTATACACGGCATACCATAAAGTACAGCCAAAGCCACATCTCTTTCAGACACCACCAATTTTCCTGGTTTTATCGCCGTTGCATCCACTTGAAATTCGAACCAAAAAAAAAGACAAACAAATGTCAATTGATATAACTGGTAATTCAAAATGCACATACACCAGTTAAAATTTATTGTCAATTTGATTTACTCTCGAATTTGGTTATTTTATGAATATTCCCGGGTGTTATATGCAAAGCCTGCATTTGATTTCCCATTGTGCCGGATGACAACAATATCATACTACTTTCACGTGAATACAAATACCAATTTACACCTAAGCTCAATGATTTTAAGGGTTTAACATTTCTCTTTGTTGGATTTACCTGCAACAATTTATTATTATTATTATTATTATTATTAGTATTGTTATTGTTATCATGGTGTCAATATATAAACATGATTGATAAACAAATAATAATTAATACTTTAATAATAAATCGGGATTGCAATTACCGAATATAATTCAACTCCATGGTCGGTTATTAATAAAATTTCATTGCCATGTGTCCATACAAAGCCTTGTATTGTTGCATTTTTACTTTTACACGATTGTGAATATTCAACAATGTCCAATGCTGCTGCTGTTGAATAATTGACAAACTCAACTGATGTTTGTGTACGCTGTATTGCCAAAATATTCATTGCCGGTGAGAATTTAATGGACCTCACGAGTCCCTTATCTTCCATTTTGAAATAAAAACTCTGGTGTAGACTATTAACACCTGTAACTCCACCAGATCTAACTGCAAATACCTGTAACCATATATAAATAAATGACATAGCTTTATATATATAATTAAAAAAGTATTTATTGTTTATATATTATTCACATAGAGAATTATCACTGTCTAACCTGTTGTTTCGAATCATCAAAAAAGACATTTGTAACATTGCTGAGAGATTCAAATCGCACTGGGTCATTCGACAATTCCAAATAATATTCCTCGTCCAAATTCGACTCTGTATTATTCATATTTATCACTTTTTACCAAGTCGTTTGACAGTTACAATACCTCGACTTGATGTTCTGTATATGTATGTGTATATATACATATACAACCCAGCTGAAGTGGCAATAAATAGCGCCACAATTATTTAACGTTCATTTTGTGAACTCTCCACTGACAACAAAGACACATTCATCATACCAATATATAAATCAATGCATAAGCATTCATTTAATAGCCATACATACATATATAGCTTAAATATATGTACTTATCATTGGAGAATAATAACAATACATCAACAACTCCATTGTTTTCTTCATAATTGAATTTAATTTTCGAATAATCGCGCGGATGCTATTCGTTAACGAAAATCCCCGACAAAATCCGAAACTCAATCATTCGCTGGCTGAAATAACTGTATAGCAATTCGTATTTCCCATACGACAATTAATTTCCCTCATTTAATTTCACAATTATCAAGATGTTAACTATTAATTCAAACAATTAAACACCACTTGTGTGTATTTAATGTGGATATGAATATCAGTATGTATTATTGTACAAATAGTGGAGCATTATTTTTACAAGTATTGTATCAGATACTATGTCATTTCTAAACATTTGACAATTATTAATTATTTGCAATTTATTATTCAAATGTTATTACAATTATTATCAATATGTATACTTGATCTTTGGAAATTTTTTATTCTTATCAGGTATATCGGAGTTTAATTAAATATTGGAGGATTTATGTCATTGAAATATATGAAATAACCTCAATAATGACAATGAAATCGCCATATCCTGTAGTGTACACATTGCCATTAATTTCCTGGGAGAAACATCAATAAAAAAATATATTACCATATTTATTACTGCACATACCTACAATTATATCTCTACCATTTGATATGTTGGTACATGCAGATTGTGAATCAGCATTCAACAATTTCGATGTCATACACACAATTATGGATCCAATGACATAAAATAACCTTTCATATAATCATATATGCATATACACAAATATTTGTTTGTACATTCTATAAATACAAGTAGACATGTGTCAAAAAATTTTCCATTCGTTGGTACTGTGTGAGTCATCATTGTGCCAAAGGCAATGGACAATATCGACTTGCCCTCTTATCAACATGACATTTTCATTCACTCTACCAAATAAATTAAATTTATTCTATATAAAACACTGCAATATATTTTTATATGATTTATTCACACTATTCCAAAATAATATCGCAGATGTTTATAATCTTTTATTTCCACTGTAGAGCTCTTGTCTCACAGTTGATATTCAATGATTCAATATAAAAAAGTACAAAACGTATTAGTGTGTATATATATATATATATATTAAAGTGCACAAGGAACGTCAGAGTATCATGAGAGTTCAATGGTGTATTGGTGTGAGAAAAAGGCAACAACTGTACAGTCTATGTATACACATTGGCACAAACACACGAATATGTGTGTGTTGCATATAAGAGGAAGGGATGGGATATTGTAGACGCCACCTTCCACAAAAGAAACACAGCTGATCGTGTTGGAGTATCGTTAATGTGTGGGGGCCACAACATACGACAATTCCAACCATACTTACTACTTATACAGAGAGCAAGGCCTTTCAGTGCGCATCAGCCAGTGTTCGCCAACGTTTGTTTCCTCGCCACGTCTGTAAACTCGTTGATTGGTACACCCGATGAGATAGTGTGTGGCAATTTTCATTTATTTTGTTTTTGTTTTTCATATTGTCTTTCACACGCAATTATTTTACTCATTCAATATACACATATATTCAATGTTATATATATAAACGATGTCAACTGGCGTTGTCGTGTAAAAATTTGTGCGCGTTGGGTTGATTGTAAATTTGACGTGTGATTTTGGTTTTTTTTTTGTTGTTGTAGTTGTTATTATTTTTTATTTATTTCTTTGTTGAAAGATTATTTGCTGATACGTTATAGAAAACGGGTCTATGTGCGGTCCAAAGCGTGTATGTTGCCAGCGGAGAAAAAGGTGCGATAGCTGCTGCCGGAAGTCGGAGTCTATGAACTCCGAAGAGGCTAACGACGAGGATTGCACTGAATCAGGAGATATTCTGTGGACTGATGTAACAGCCGTTTATTCTGTGTTTACATCCGTTGAAAATCAGATTGAATTGAATAGAAAAAAAAACGAACAAGTCGAACTACTATAAAATCAAAGGAAAATAAAAATTAATTGAACACAAAATTTATTTTTTATTTTTCATTCTTTTTCGTTTACCATTATAGATTATTTACATATATATATATATATATATATATATATATATACTCTTTATTGGATGCTTCTAAATATTTATTGGAAGATAAATTGTGCATGGGTGATTTTTAAGTTTTATTGTTAATTGTTGTGTCGCGCTTGATATTTCATTGTTTTTTTTATTGGAATATAATTAAACATATATAGAAAGGGAATATCGTGGAAAAATTTATAAAGATGACGGTGACATTAAATGATAAAGATCAGGACAATGGAATAAACATAAAATTCGGCAATGATAGAGATGGACGTGGTGATTATCATCCGGTGTCCACAAGGAATTTGAAAAATGAAAAAACCGCCAACGGCACAACGAAACAATCAGGTAATTAACATATTTTCAATATTTCTTTTTCTTATTTCAATGGGTATTTATTGATAACCAGTGAAAATGTCCTGATAAACATTATCGCCAGGTTCATATCTTATATTTATTTAAAGTAAGTGTACATATATTGGAATAAATATTTCAATATTAACAATAACAATAGTTAAAGGATTTTTTGTTCGCAAGCATTCAAGAAAATTTATTTATTGTAAATTTATGCACCAACTTTACCAAATGTATTTACAAACTGTAATAATGTAACTATATATATATCTGAATAACAACCACCTAACCTCAAATATACCATGTTAATTATCGATTGAAATAAATTCAGAAAATGAAAAGAGAAAAAGAAAAAAATTTATGTATATATTGCACTTTGTTCAATATCTCGTGAGTTCATCAACCCCATTTGGTCTGTGACTGCGTCACACTACTCACGCACCTAAATATTTTTGCGATTTTTTTGTATCCGTCCACTTGTGTCAAATATATATATATATGCCTATTGAATGTGTATGTGAATCAAAAGAATGAAAGTAAAGATGTGTTTAAAAATTTTTTGTGATGAAATTCAGCAGATTGTTGACGCATATACAAAGCACTGTGTTAAACTTTTGCCATTTGCGGTTCAATTTTTGCATACTTATATTTTGTCACAATTATTATATAAGACAAAACCATAATAAAATCAAATAGCGTGCAATTATAGTACCAGCGCCAACGATATTAATGACTTTAAAACAAAAAGTAAAAAAAAAACAGTAGTTCAAAACAGTTACAATTATAATTAATTCGTTTTTCGTTTAATAATTGTGCACAGCAATTGTGTATTGACAATTCAATAATGTGGAACATTCAATTGATTATTAAATGAATATGATCCAATATTTTATTTGCACACATTGGATAAAGAAATGAAATGGATAATATTACACTGACACATATCATACTGCGTGTAATAACGATCCATTTACACTTTCAGCTGTAGTGCCTGGGTGGTTTTGGATGATGATATGGTGCTTGATGCAAAAGCAAGAATGAAAGCATGTGAAAAGTTTCTAAATATATTCATGGATAAATTCGTGAACAATGTATATTTATGTACACAAATTTTTATAGATGAGTACAATCAAGAAATGAAAAATTCACAAATGCTCCACCATAAAAATATTTGTTCTCACAATATTTTGTAAAAATAATTGAGTGTATCTATTTATGATTATTTCTATTTATTATTCAGTGAAAGAAGTAATAATAATATTTACGATACTTTATTCATTACAAATTCCCTATTATAATTAGTTTTTTTTGTGAGGTTATAAATATGAATGATAGAGATTTGTTGTACACGTCGTCTACCGGTGTAAAT
>CAJUYH010010678.1:0-11941 GCA_910591685.1 Galerucella tenella
TGAAATCTACTTAAATGAATGATTTATTACTCCTCGTACTTTCTGTAGAGACTATACCAAAAAAGACTCCCTAATAGGAGAACTCAAGTGGAGTGCCTTATTGACCCACTCACCACAAACCTAACCTAAGATAAAATATGTGTAACGGAACCATTGACTTGTGAAAATTACAAATTACCATAGGTGTATGATAGACAATTTTAAGGAGGTTCATTTATTTGGAAAAATTTCCAACCATCATGTATTATAGCCTGTATATTTTATATTTACTCATTATTGAAATTTCTCTTAAAGGAGGCAACTCATATTTGAATATTTCACATGAAATTTCATCAAATAGAAAATCACCCTTCCTTAAACCGTTCGATGTATTCTTCAAAGTCAAATTAGTTGGCGGTGGCTATATACTTTAGAGGTTATCATAACCTAAATTGAAGTTCTATCTCTTTTTCTCTCTCGGTATAAAACGATTTGTTGACCTAAGGGCTTTGGAAAGGCGGAACTGCCGGCTGAATTTAAAGAAACCAACTCGCTGGATATTGGAAAATACGGCATGTTGAGAATTTCGATAATATCAGAGCCGTGTACGAGGATGTATTGATATCTATTTAGCCTAGACCAGTTACATGCATAAACAAAATATTGCGCTACCATAGCAACGAACAATAAATCATTAGAAGTGTCAGTGTGAAGATGGACGTCAAAAAAGTTAACTAGAGTTACGCATTAAATTAAAACAAAAAAGATGTCCGCCGAAATTGTGAAAATCGAAAAATTGCAGTATCGGGCCATCATCAAGTACCTGTATTTTAAAGAGGTTAAGAGGTAAGCAGATTCACGAAGATATATAAATGTATAGGTTTTCCCAATGATTTTTATATATTTTTAGATACGGCCTATTTTTCATTTCACCTCCTCTACGCGCTCCCGGAATTTTTGATAGGAAGCCCCTGTATACACTCATTATATTCTGCTTATCTCCAAAAGGTTCTAGATATAATGAGATGCAGTTTTTACAGTTGAGGAATGAGGAATCGACCGAACTAAAATCAATAGTTCATTTCCGAAACGTCGTATTAAATTGAAACTAGATTTAATGTCAATACTATAAGTTTATTTCAATATCCTTTACAGGATAAGCGAAACTTTGCAGTTTTAAATTGGGTAAATAAATAAGAAAATATAACTTGAGAATAACAAAACTACAAACTCCAAATAATTTCAAGCTGGGTCAAAATCTCAATAGTCACGTATTCTAACGGCTGACCACTGCTCGAGAATTTGGATTTGAGACTTTCTGGGTTTGCGAAAACTGATGCAGTGTCGTATCATAAAGGACAATGTTTATTTTCAAAGTATATTATCCAGATTTATTGTTATTTCTTGATTAATTTACAATAGAGGAGTTCAGTCTAAGATCAGTGTGGCCAACAAAAAGTGGTTTTTTTCTGACAAGAATGACAGTTAAGGTCTACCATTCAAAACATGAGATTTTTGCATGTTTTTTATCATTACGAACATCTATATTGCTTTATTGAAATAATGAATACACCCCCGAAGTCACTAGTTATGTCAGATGTCAGTGGAAAAAGTAAAGGAGAATAGAGATATAACTAATTACAAATGCTACAAAAATTTAATAAAAAATTGACATACACAATAGAGTACACGCATATATTTCATATTTTGCTTGGATATTAATTTATAATAGTAAATATGATATCAAAAATTACTAATAATAGGAAATAAACCAGTTTCCATTGGAAATTACTCCCAAATTTTAAAATAAAATTCAAATTTCAATGCACTTTCCGACCACAACCCGAGCATTTCTGAACGCTACCGATGATACGTGTGATGTCATATCTCTTGTGTTTACTTATGTCAATATGGCCGGTATTGCAGTAGGTTATGTGTAGTTGTGAGTTTATATTGTATTTTAATCAACTATTAATTGCTTCATCGACGTAAAATAGTACATTGTTTACCGGGTAGGAAAAGCTTAACATTCCTGGACGACTGTGAAGATTGCTAAGTCGAGGCGCAAGCCGAGACTTAGCAACACAGAGTCCAGGAATGTGGCTTTTCCTACGAGGTAAACATACTATTTTTCCGCAAATCGTTTAAAATTCGACAGATATTGATTGATTTGAAAAAAAACGCGATAATTTTATTCCCAAATAAATGGTGCTTTGAAATTCCTAATAAAATTACTTGGGTTACTATGGAAACGAATTGAGGTTGAATTGTCAAACTTGACGCTTATAAATTTAATTGCTGGTGTTCTCGAAAGTAAAATGATAAGTGATGATGAAATTTCCATTCCTGGGACTCCTCCAGAGCTGGTTGAGGCAGTGAATACTGCTTCATTAGAATTATTGCCAAAGAAATCAAGAGAAAAGTACGAAAATGCATACAGACGTTTTATGGATTATCGCATGAGTAAAAATACGAGTTCTTTCTCAGAAAATGTTGTAATGGCATACTTCCTAGACCTTTGTTTAAAGATGAAATCTTCAACATTATGGGCCAATTATTCAATGCTGAAGTCAACCCTTGCACTTAAACACAATGTAGATATATCTACATACTCAAAACTTCGTTCTTTATTGAAACGGTAAGCTCAAGGTTATAGGGCAAAGAAATCTAAGATTTTAACGAAGGAAGAAATTGAAAAATTTATCCAGGAAGCTCCAGATAAAGAAAATTTAATGATTAAGGTAATTTACAAGGTTTTAATTTCTATTTAGATTATAGCTTTATTTATTTTTTAGGTGGCTGTAATATTAGGTATTTCTGGGGCCTGTAGAATGGATGAGTTAGTCCGAATGACTGTACACGATATAGAAGACAGAATCTAAGCTTTTAATCAGCATACCTGATTCGAAAACCAACAAACCAAGATCATTTGTAATTAATCAGATCTACTTGAATGTTTATCGAAAGTATGTTTCGTTAAGACCAGAAAATATGAACAGTGACCGATTTTTCTTTAAATATCAAAGCGGAAAGGGTTGTAGACAAGTAGTAGGAATTCATCAATTTAGAAAAATGCCCAAAATAGTTGCTACTTATTTGAACTTGGTAAATCCGACAAAATATACTGGCCACTGCTTTCGTCGGTCTTCTGCAACAATATTGGTTGACTCTGGTGCCGACATAACTAGTTTAAAGAGGCATGGCGGATGGAAGTCATCAAACGTTGCTGAAGGATATATCGAAGAATCGCTTAACAATAAGGTTGAGGTGGCAAATAAAATTTTCACAGTACAAAATATTCAACAAAATGACCCTACCACCCTGCATGTTGTCCAAAATGTTTCTCATAGTTCTAAGAGTGTTCCTCCAATGTTCAATAATTGTACTAACTGTCAAATTACTGTAAATATAACAAATTGATCTTAAAAATGTATTCAGCAATGAATTGATGTTTTCAAAATATAAATTAATTCCTTATAAGCAATGTGTTTTCAATCATTTATGTAGAACACTAACAACTGTACGGAAATATCATTTACTTACAGTAAGGAAATGACATTCCCTTACAGTAAGGAAGTCCTGACTTTTTCTTCAAGAAATTTTGACAGGAATGTCAAAATTTCCTAGCGATTTGCGGAAAATATCATTTTTCCACAAACGTGTTAAAAATGCCATTTTTAGCACTCCATAGAAGCCTTAAAAATGTCACTTTAAGACACTGAGTGCCTTAAAATGTTTATGGCACTGCTGGTAAAAGTGAATTGTCAAATTTTGAAAGCTAACATCAAGATATTTAGATTTTATTTATTAACATTAATATTAGTAGTACAATTTGTGCAATTTGACAAATTAATTTCCTGCACTGCTGTTTTACCATTTTCCGTGGATAAGGAGGAATGATGCGCAGAAAAAATGGAATTTAAATTTAAATAATTTAAAATTATCTCCTTTGGATGTATTAATAAAGGTTTTTAAAATTTAATTCAAACTGTATTATTGCATTTTTTGAACGTTTGTAGAAAAAATATTGTATAATATACGTGTTAAAAGTACCTTAAAAATCTACTTTTAACACTTATATCATAAATAACTATTATCTACTCGTTTGAGACCATTCAGCATTTTAAATTTCAAGATATACGCTTCGGGGGTGTATTCATTATTTCAATAAAGCAATGTAGATGTTCGCAATGATAAAAACATGCAAGAATCTTATGTTTGGATGGTAGACCTTAACTGTCATTCTTGTCAGAGAAAACCACTTTTTGTTGGCCACACTGACCTTAGACTGAACTCCTCTATTCAATGATTTTAATAACTCAATGTCGATGTAATGGCGAGCGGTTTCTAAAGTGGGTATTTTGCGGACATTCAATCTACTGGTAATGCAACTGACATATTATTATTCGCTAATTAATGGGACATGTCAACCTATCGATAACATTAGTCAGGATTTGATAAAAAGTATTGTTTACTGTTAATTGATTTCGCATGAAACCCGAGTGAGCAAATTGATAGTAAAGACCGGAGTAATTTTGAAATTGGAGTAAGTTTTATTTGAAAAAATAATTCTTCAAGGTTTGTCCACCCGAACAAAAATACTGCAAGTTAAATAAAAGCATGTAAAGTGTCTTGTTTTTCAAATTTTATTTCTCTCCTGAGATTAAAATGTTTTTATAACAAAAACTCCAAAGAGTATTAAACTCAATTAAAAATCTACGATGCATACCAAAGTTTTTTTTTGTGAAATAAAACTCCCGAAAATTCATCAAGTATTCCAGCCGCATTTTCGATTAAACGTAATTGCTAGAGCACTCTTTGAATTTAAAAAAAAAATGTATCCATCACATCATTTTTTAAATCATCCCTTACTGTATATGCTATCGACCGTCAACCTTGCCGGAAAACCAATTATATGAACACCAAAAAAGGGAGGAAAATATTGTTTAGCAGCCCAAGGGTGGAAAACTCATAACGCTACGATTTTTGAAGTTTTTCACCATCAGTCACTTGATTACTTTGACGTTTGACGTGAATTATTTAGTTTAACGACAGTTTATGTTAAGATTTTTTTATGTTAATCTAGTCAACAAGTGCCTTTTTGGTCAACTTTTTTCAGCAGTCTCCGAAAATTATGATCGAGGTGTCATTCGATTCGGGATGGCATCTAGATGATTTAAAAAAAAAATTAAGTTTTGCAAACAAAAATTCCAAAAGTTATTAACAATTAACTAAAAAAAAGAGGGTTTAGTTTTTTGCAAATAGCTCAAAAACTAATGAAGATTTTTCAAATTAAAAAGAAGATTTGAAAAGAGGAGGAAATTTCCTAAAAAAACCCCGACTTTCGGACTTGTTGGACCAATATCTATAAATTTCCCAGAGGGATGAAAATACGGTTGAAAACGGGTGTTCTGGCTTCCGTAAGCCACGCCTACTTTGGACACTTTACTAATAAAAATTATTTTAACATACTAAATATGAAATTTAAGAAATGAAAAAATTCAGGGGCTTACTGGATAGATATATGAACAATAATCCGCCTGAAAAAAATGTTTATCACAATTTTTCAATTAGTTATTCAATTGTTTACTAATAATTTTTTCTGCTTGAACATGAACATTGCAAGTGTGATAATTGTTAAACTATAAATTTGAGATTTTTTTCCTCGCTTGGAGCAATTCTTGAAAGGCTAACTAATTGAAAAATTGTAATAAAAATTTTTCTCAGGCGGATTATTGTTCATTTATCTATCCAGTAAGCCCCTGAATTTTTTCATTTCTTAAATTTCATATTTAATATGTTAAAATAATTTTTATTAATAAAATGTCCAAAGTACCAGCCAGAACACCCGTTTTCATCTCTCTGGGAAAATTATAAATATTGTTCCTACAGTTCCGGGAGTCGGGGATTTTTTAGGAAATTTCCTCCTCTTTTCAAATCTTTTTTTTTAATTTGAAAAATCTTTATTAGTTTTTAAGATATTTGCAAAAAACTAAACCCCCTTTTTTTTCAGTTAATTGTTAATAACTTTTGCAATTTTTGTTTGCGGAACTTAATTTTTTCCAAAAATCATCCAGATGCCATCCCGAATCGAATGACACCTCGATCATAATTTTCGGAGACTGCTGAAAAAAGTTGGCCAAAAAGGCACTTGTTGACTAGACTATATGTGTTCCTATTTTTTGGTTTATTCGGTAAAAGAAACGCTTTAGCGGCCCTTAACTATCGGCTGCCCAAAATACATAATATACATACATACATACATTCTATCCTCGTGACACAATATTAATGTTACACCCGTCTTGAGCGATGTCAAACAAACTATCCAATAGAGAGAAATGTTAATAAACTCCTTATTATTAAATATTGTTATATTTCAGTAGCTTTTGATCGTTTATTGATCTGAAGGCCGAAACTTCGAGCTTAAATTAAATCCTGATTATATTCGGAAAGTTATACAATACGACAAAAAGTCTCTTGTATGTATTCGTCTAACGCTAAGTTGCAAACTTCGCACAATGCATCTTCTAACCAATATAGAGCTAAATGGCTTATTAAACGTGTATCTAGCTTGAACTTAATTTGAGTTTAAGTTCGTTCAAGAAATATATTGCTAATTAACTGTGGTAAAAAAGTATATGGCTTCAAAAAAAATCGGGTCAATAAATAAATGATGAGATGAAACAATTTAATGTGTTAAAATCTACATTATATCAAAGATTACAGAATTATTTAATTCTGTAATCTTTGATTATATTAAACGCGTTTTGCTAACACAGTAGCTTTCTTGAACGTGTGGAGGTATAATGAAAAATTTTTAATTTATACAGTGCCTTAAAACTGAATTTTACGAATATTGACAATAATATAATAATCTATTTCTGACTATTTCACTAGAGTAAATTGATAACTGACAAAATTTGAAGGTTTTGAACTGGCAATTTTTTGTCTTGTCGCGGCAGTTTTTTGACGATTAATATATCAAATCTATGTGTATAAAATTCTATCACTCTGTGATAAAATTCAATATAAAATCTTTGTTAGTGGTTTCTAAGGAAAATAAGTTGTTTATTTATTTATTTAACTGTCTAAAAATTATTAAAACTTTCAAAAATTTAAATAAGTATTATCAACATGAATAATACAAGATTTGGAAATAATTCAATAAATACAATGAAGACAAAAAAGTCTGCGTGGGAGCAGTTTAGAATGTTTCTGGACGCACGTAATTATACGTTAGAAAAGGATACTTCTGAACAAGTTATAGCAAAAATTCTTGAAGATTATGGTTTTAACATGAAAAAAAGAGATGGAACTGATTATACTGAAGCTAGTGTGAAAACACTTTGGAATACGACTGCTCAAATGGTTCAGGAAAAATATTTTCTAGAATTCAACATCGAAATTGATCCATTTAAAGATATTACCTATAAATTTGCTAGATTGGCCAGGGATACAAAACGTAAAAAGCTTCAGGCTGAACCTGAAATCAGAAAAAGAAGTTCTAACGCATTTACCAAAGAAGAATTAATGGAAATGGTAGAAAGCTATTCTGAAGATAATCCTGATGGGTTACAAAAAAAGTTTTTTCATTTATGTTCGTTCGAATCAGCATGGCGTGGAAATAAAGCTACTAACTGTGATATTAGTCACTTTAAAAAATAATATGATAATAAAGGTAATTTTACTGACAGGGTAGAATATAATCCAATCTTTTTCAAAACGACACAAGGAGGATCAAAAGCTTTATCTGGCAGTAAGTGGCTGGTAAGAAATAATGCTAACAACAATTTGTGTCCCGTTCGTTTATTTTTAAAAATTATTGAAAAAAGAGAATTCAATCCTTATCTAACAACAACAAGATTATTTTTAACAGTACATCCAAATTGGGAGGAATAAATATGTTACAAAAATTCACCATTGGGAATTAATACAATTTCAAAGTGGACGAAAATATCGGTAGAATCAATTGGTATAAACAAAAAAAATAAAAATAACCAATCATTCACATAGAGCTTCTGCAATATCTGCATTAGCAAAAGAAGGAGTTGGTGAACAAGAAGTAATTAAGCTTACAGGACATTCTTCTGCCCATTCTTTGAAACCATATTTACAATTAAATGAAGAACACCATTTCCAACTTATAGAGAACCTTCGAGAAAATAAAAATAAAGAAAAGGAATCCTCAGTTTCTAACTTAAATTCATCAGAGGTTATGATGCAAAACAATCCCCAAAATTATGCTACAACGTACAATTATAATAATTGTACTTTTTACATAAATAAGTAATTTTTTTTTCATAATGTTATTATTTTTTTGGCTTTGTATAATTGTTTGCAATAAATAAAACGTTGAAACATATGGTAAAATTTTTCTCTTGTCGTATTCAAGTTTATTGCTATTAGGTAATTTTGGTAAATTTGGGTGATTCAGGTAAATTTGATCCAAAACCTAACTCGCCTAACGGCTCGTGGTTTTGTTAAAAATGTCATTCGCAAAATTGCCAAGCAACAAACTTTCATGACAATCGAAAAATTTGGCCGACAAAATTTTCACTCTCGTGGTATTATATATGACAATGTCATCCTAGTGTATTTTGTTGAACTGGCTAAAAAATACAAGTCATCATCATTGTGAGTACATTGAAAAGTACATTGAATATTTACCATAGTATCCACCTAGAGACTTAGGGGAGACTGGGGCATAATGGGCTACCGGAGTATAACGGGCACTGCTAATATTTTGACGCTACTGTACCTTCGAAGGTCACCATTCCTGTGAAACAATTGATTAGATGCTCCGAAATTCGAAATATTTTAGTATGAGTCTAACTGTCGTAGGGTGTCCTTCTTATACTTATTTCAGTACTTGTGTACTGAAAATTAAAATAATCGTAATATTTGAATGCAGGAATAGACCTGGTAATTGATTATCTGGAGATTCCTGACTTATCATTTACAAAAAGGTATGTATATTATGTCTATTAATAGTGTTAAGATTAATGAGTTTGATTACTTATGATATATTCATGTTATTTTACCTGCCCATTTTGCACCATGCTACTAAAAAATATAATTAAAATTAAACGACTGTTTTTTTCTTATAGAAAAAGGAGATATAGTACGTACATACAAAAAAAAGAGTGATAGGCAATCTTGGGACAAAAATTCTATTAAAATGCTATTAAAGCAGTTATAGAATCAAATGGTGGGTGTAAAACTGCTGCAGATCAATTTGGAGTGCTACGAAAAAGTTAAGCTGAGTTTAAATGTTGAATCTGTGTTGTAAAATGTTGTATATTCAAAATTAATGAACATTAAATGCATCTTTTTCCAATACAGGTCCTCTTTAATTAATTTTAAACTTTATGCTCATTATGCCCCTTCCAAGCGTCCATTTTGCACCAGCTAATGGGGCAAAATAGGCATTTCACAAAAATATTAGAAACTGTCAAATCGTACTTTACACATTAATTTTAAAGAATGATGATACTGCTTTTTGTAGCTTGTTACGTAGTTAATACATTTGTGAAATACTGCGTAAACGGATAAGACTTTATTAAGCAACTTGCTTAAAGTGTTCATTATGCCCCGGCCTCCCCTACATGGAGTTAAAAGCATTTTTAAAACGTCAGTCCGAGGGCCATCAACCGAAAAAATCTAAAACTTTTACGCCCGAAGAAGTCAGTAAATTTATTAAAGAAACGCCAGATCATACCTATCTAATGACAAAGGTATTCTTACAATAATGTAGTTTTCAGCTTAGAACTTTCCAATTCAATCAAATTATTTATGGGGCTAATAGAAGCATGCCTCCGGCTCGTGTTACAATTTCATCTTCGTGGGTAATAGCCATCATTATACGCTTGTTGAATAATATACTATAACAAGTTTACCTGGAAATTCATTCATAACAATCTTAAGTAAAAATGTTCAATAAGGAAGAATTGTTAATATCTATTTGGTCGTCAAGAAGATTTTCTGAATATTTATATTTATTTATAACAAGAGCTTCTTAAAGGTTTAATTTTAGGGATTCAGGTTCTATATATGCAAAATTTCTAAGTTTGAATCGAAAGTGTGTTACTTTGCTAATAAGTGATTTGAGTGGTTGAAATCTGATTTTTGGTTGTGTTCTGAAATTCTAGTTTTAATAGATATTTACGTAATTAGTTATGAAAAGAGCGATATTGTTCAATAAGCGTAATATTTGCCAAAACGAGCGCTAGCGAGTTCTGCAAATTACGCGAGTTGAACAATGTCGCTTTCTTCATAACGTGTTTACGTACAACGTTTTATCTAATTCCGCGCTTTCATAATATTTAATAAAATCTTCAATTACAATGATAATATTTAAGTGGATTCAAATGGTGTTACAAGTATTGTTACTATGATGTATTCACCCAGAAAATTGACTTACTTCAAATAACTGTGTCCTGTATAATGTTGTTTTCAATGTTTATAAATCTTAAAATACTATTGAATTAAAATAATGGGGTGATTATCAGTTTAAATAATGAAATAATTGTCAGTTTTGACAGTACCCAATTGATAAATTATTCTTTGAAACTTATGTGGTATCTATATCTTGGAACATAAACAGTTACGTAAAGTTTTTACATAACTACGTTTCATAACTAATATATGAAGGTTATGAAAAATGTGACGTTACCTAACGTAAAGGAGTGACGTAAAGTGTCACATTTGATAGCAGAATTAGATAAATATCTATTATCTAATTCCGCTATCAAATGTGACACATTAAGTCACTCCTTGACGTTAGGTAACGTCACATTTTTCATAACCTTCATATATCAGTTATAAAAAGTAGTTATGTAAAAACTTTACGTAACTGTTTATGTTTCAACATAGAGATACCACATGAGTTTCAAAGAATAATTCATTAATTAGGTAGGTACTGTCAAAACTGACAATTATTTCATTATTTAAACTGTACAATTAACCCATTATTTTAATTCAATAGTATTTTGAAATTTATAAACATTGAAAACATTATTCAGGACACAGTTATTTAAAGTAAGTCAATTTTCTGGGTGAATACATCATAGTAACAATACTTCTAACACCATTTGATTCCACTTCAATATTATCATTGTATTTGAAGATTTTATTGAATATTATGAAAGCGCGGAATTAGATAAAACGTTGTACGTAAACACGTTATGAAGAGAGCGACATTGTTCAACACGCGTAATTTGCAGAACTCGCTAGCGCTCGTTTTGGCAAATATTACGCTTGTTAAACAATATCGCTCTTTTCATAACTAATTACGTAAAATTATTTTACCAATATCATTACCACATTTCAATTTGTTCAATTTTGAAGATTTAGATTTGTTGTTTTCAATGAATTTAGATAAATTCTAATCAGTTTTGAAGCAAATATTCGAGTCTAAAGTTTCTAAAAATGATTTGATTTCTTAAGGATGGTATTCCAAAGTATGTTAAGCTTTTAAATTATTAACTGCTATTTGTTTTATGATATTTAGTTCTTTGTCGTAATTGTCAATATTTAATGGAACTGTTAAAAGTCTATGTATCATACTATTGAAAGCTGCTAATTTATGATTGAATTGGTAGACCGAACTATTATGAATTGTAATGCCTGTATGTGATGGTTTGTTCGCTAATTAACTGTGGAAAAAAGCATGGCTTCAACAAAAATCGGGTCAATAAATGAAGTTTCACAGTCTTAAATTTACTCACTTTGTGGAATTCCACTTCAAGTTCAATTAAAAAGGTTTTTCTAGTGTACCTACGCCAAATAATTCACCTTTATAACTTGAAAATCCCAACTAAATTCTTCGTATACACTCTAAAATCGAAAACAACCCCGCAGTGTTTTATAAAATGAAAATTACTAGTTAATAACTTATCGTAGCATCCGCATAATCTCCAGTTAATTTTCTATTAGCATAGTTCGAGCGACAGAACGATTCCCA
>CAJUYH010010679.1:0-11940 GCA_910591685.1 Galerucella tenella
CTCTCCCTGAGTTGTGGGATGCATCCAATTCAAGTTATATGAATAAATTGAAGCGAAATTTAGCCTTGGACAAATTATTGAATGTGTATATTAAAATTAAACCTGGCGCTGAGCGTGAAGATGTTAGAAAAAAAATTAATACATTGCGGTCAAATTATCGCAAGGAACTAAAGAAAATATTGTCTTCAAAGCGTTCAGGAGCCGGTCTAGACGAAGTATACAATCCTTCATCATGGGTTTTCCATGCATTGTCATTTTTGAGGAAAACAGAGGTTCCTGCCAACCTTTTATCAGATGAAACTCCGAGTGAAACACAACAGGTAAGTGAAGTATAATATTTTTGTTTTAATAAAATATACAGTTCATTGCACTTTGAATTTTTTATTATATTATATAAGAATCAAATATTGTTACAAAATTCGACCCTCATTCCAATAATATTCAGAAAGTTGGTTTCTAATTGCCTTTGCATCCATGGGAGTATTTCTTACTGTGGAGCGTTGTAGTTGTAGAAGGCTACATGTTTCTGAATCCTCGCAAGTACCTGTTGGAGCGTAAGTATGGTGGTTTTCTTTCAGTAGAAAATTATGCAGATAACAACAAGCCACTGTTACAACTGTTGCTTTTTTGGGAGAGAGGTAAATACTCTTCTGAAATATGCCAAACCTACTTGACAATATTCCGAACGCATTCTCTACAACACAGCGGGCACGCAACAATCTTTTATTAAAGTTTTGTCTTCCGTCATTACAACTACCCTGAGGATAGGGCTTCATCAGATGAAGTTTTAAAGCAAAAGCTTCATCGCCTATAAAAAAGTGTGGATATTTTGTTGGAGTGTTTGGTATTGTTTTAGGCTGTGGTAACTTCAATGCATCTTTTTCATATAATTCACCAAATTTAGAATAAAACAGCACACCTCCATCTGATATGCGTCCATTGATTCCACTATCTACCATAATGAACTCTTTGTTTGCGTTAGCTATAGCTAAAAGTACAATGCTATAAAATCCTTTGTAGTTATAGTATAATGATCCTGAATGTGGAGGTTTTATAATTGCAATATGTTTGCCGTCAATGGCACCCAAACAATTCCAAAAATAATATTTGGCTCCAAAACCTTTGGCAATTTCGGTCCATTCTGCAGCCGACGATGGAAACTAAAACAAAAATAAATCTAAACAATATCAGGCTATATAACAATTTAGTAGTTTTTAATTTTGTAATATTTTGTCACTAATATTTTTTTTCTTTTTTCCAGAACATATTAAATGAATCTCAGATGTCCCAAAGCCAAGCAGAGGCGGTAAGTGAGGAAAGCGCCAACTTATCAGTTCGACCGTCAACATCTATATCGTCCATAAATACTCTGCCACCGCCAAAAAGAAAAGTGAGAGCTGTAGGTCCTGTTACCAAACAAAATGAACTCTTGACCCTGGCATGTCAATATTTATCACAACCAAGAAATAAGGGGAATGACGATAATAATTTAGCACTTGCAGAAGTTTGGGCAAATAAACTGAAGAATCTAGCACCACTTCAAATGCTACTTGCCGAGAAGGCAATTAATGATATTCTTTTTGAAGCACAGTTAGGAAACTTGAACAAAGATTCCGTTCAAATAAATAGAAATGTGTCATATTCTCCGATATATTCCTCCAAGTCATCTGTGGCTCCAACTCCAACACCACCGTCGTTAAGTTCTCCTCCTGAGTATACTCCACAAACAGACTCTAAACAACCTGTTAATCCGATGTGTTACTCCATGTCATCTTTTGCTCCAACTCCAACACCACCGTCGTTGAGTTCTCCTGAGTATACTCCACAAACAGACTATAACAAACCTGTTGAATATAAGAATACGTTGGCTACCTTATTTTCTACTTATTCTGAGCAATAGACAATAATATGTATTTTCATTAATGTTAACAAAAAATAAAGTTTTTTTATATGAATTTAAATAAATGTTTGTTATTGTATAACTTACCTTTACATAATCTTGTAAGACATAAAGTAATGCTTCACATGTCTCCACAATTGCTCGGCTAATAGTAGCTGGTGACATTATTGCAGTAAATTTTAAATCCTCGAAATTTCTTCCAGTGGCAAGATACCTTACTGTAACTGCCAAGCGTTCTTCAACTGAAGTATTTTCTCGCATGTTTGTATTTTGCCTTGATAAGAGCGGCCGTACCATGTTTAGTAACTTATCAAAGTCATTCTAAAATAATTCTGATAATCTTCTCTTTCGGTTAACCGCACTTCAGCCAATAAACTTAGATGAGTATACCTATGCCGTTGCTTTAGCCAGTTTTTGACCCACTTTTTACGATTAACTTGTCTTTTTGAGATTGACAGTGCTAAAATTATAGCTAAACATGCTTTCGAATGATTTTTGTTCATTTTGACGAATATCAACACACACTATACAGGGCAACAAACACGCTGATAGTGATAGAAATCACGGACAGTATAACTGATCGTGTAAAGTTATTAAAAATACTGATGCGACTACCATCAGTATTGCCAGTATTAATGATGTAGTAGTATTGACAGTAATACTGACCGTGTAAGGTCCGCTTAGCAGTCAGTCTAGCTAGGTATTGACTCGGTGGGCTTCCTTCTCCGGTTGGCAAGGTACTGACTTGTCGACAATTCCTCTCCTCGTTCAGCAGGGTATTGACCTGTCTGAATAAACCTGTCCGCGCTGAAGGTATTGACTTCAGCGAAAATCCTGAACCGTTCACGTACGAAAGATACTGACTTTGGTACTCCCCTGAAGTTCCTGTCCATAAGGTACTGACTTAGGGATATCCTAGCTTCGTTGAAGGTATTGACTTCAACGTGAATCCAGAAAACCGACATAAAGCGGAAGGTATTGACTTCCGCCCTTTCCTGATTTTCCCATTCCCAAGGTATTGACTTGGAGATACTCTGCTGTGTTTACTGTACAGATAGATAGACATCACAATTTCGCAAACAGAAGACATCGCCTACGACGGAACCCCGAAGACAGAAGTATTCGTTTCAAACTAATTTTGTAAATAGTTACTGTATATAGTATGTTTAAGAATAAACTTTTATTTTTACAGGAATCCTGTCTCTGACTGTACGTACCTACCCGGCAATACGCAACTACCCGTCACAATTGCATAATTTAGATATGGACACTCAGCTGTTAATGACAATTAGTAGGCTTAGAGTTGGGCTACTAGTTGTCGACCTCGCAAATAAATATAATGTAAGTCCAGCCACCATATCAAAAACTTTCAGGTTTTGGATAAATATATTTGTTCATTTCAAACAAATTCCAATTTGGACCAGAGAACAGCTGATAGTAGAAAATCTACCTGAATGCTTCAAGCGAACATATCCTAGCACAAAAATAATTTTTGATGCCACGGAAATATTTATTGAAGTACCAGGTGATTGCATTGTGCAATCATCAACATATTCAGAATACAAAGCATATAACACTGTCAAAGGATTACTCGGAATAAGTCCAAATGGCTTCACAAAATTTATCTCTGACTCATATCCAGGAAGAATATCTGACAAAGAACTTGTGCTTAAAAGTGGGATATTAACTATGTTGAAACCTGGATGGGCAGTAATGGCTGATAGAGGTTTTACTATCGAAGAAGAGCTCAGAAATGTTGGTTGCGATCTGAATATTCCACCTTTTGCCAAACATGTGAAGGATTTTCAATTTAATGAAGAACAGAAACAGATCACAAGAGATATAGCAAATAAGTATACTTATTTTATTCTATGTTTTAAAACAATTAAGTGTATAATCCTTAAGCGAATCAACACATTCACAAAAATGTTATTGATACACATTCTTTATAATATCTGAAGTCAAATATCACTTGAATGTACATAGTGTTCTATATTTTGTATATTATGTATAACATTGTACATAAACAATATAAGACTTAATAATAGTGTGATTATTTTTGGGTACCCGAATTCATATTGAGAGAGTTATAAGAAATGTAAAAAGGTATAGGATTTTGCTTGGTAATGTTCCAAACACCATAAGCGACCAACTCAATCAAATATGGTTCATATGTTGTATGCTGGATAACTTCACAGCAATTCCATTATTAGATCGATAGGGTCAAAAATCCAAGTGGTTAAGAATTGAATGAAATTTTCAATTTGTTTTTTTAATATTATATTTGAAAATGGATGTTAATCATGTGGAATAAATAAGTATCTCTCTATATATTTGCTGCACTCCAAATTTTATTAAGGTATCTCTACCCTTTTTATAGTTATTGCTTGTCTAAAAATTTGTGGGACACCCTGTATGTATCATAAAGAAGTGTATTAAATAAAAAGACAGATTATATGTGCCAATTTCATTCATTATTATTTAGATAATTTATCGAGAGATTTTTCAAAATGAATGAAATAAAATAATGTTAATGGTGGTAAACAAGTTGAAACCCAAAGTTCTTCGTCAAATTTAATAATTTGGACAAATATGTCAGTTCCACTATTTACTAATAAATGACAATTTTTGAGAACCCGTTATAGCCATTTGGCCTTGAATTTGAACAAAGTAGTTATGGCCCCTTTTAAGAGATATTGGAAATATGAGGGTAGGTCTCTTTCAATACATTCCCTTATACTAAAGTTTTGTTAGAGTCCCCTTTTCACCGAAGTCTTTATTTCTAGTAAATGATACAATTTTGTTCAAGAATCATATACTAGCCTTCTGGGTGAAATTGCCAAAAAGGTACCTCTGGGTGTACACAAAGCCCACAACGAAAAACTTTGTAATGGGGATTTTTTTAAAAATATTTCTCTACAGCTTTCTCTTCATTAACTAAACCCATTTTCATTGTAGCACTTTGAAAAGTTCTGTTTGGCCAAATTCTTCTGATAAGCAAGTCATTTACAGGAGCTTTTCTTCTTATTATCTCTTTAAATTTGCTTCTTGTCAACCTCTTGGCTAGTTCTAAATACCATTTATCACAACTTTGTGTTCTTGTTTCTTTCTCCAACGTTTTGGCTTCATCAATGCTGATATCACAGTATTTCAACATGTCTTTATTTAAATCATTAACATTTGATATTTCTGAGAATTCTTGTTGCCACTTAATTGTTAATGGTAGATTTGGTTGGTATTCTCTATCCTCCTGTTAAGGATTTTCTAATGATAGTGGTGTAAAGTTGTTGTTTGCCAGAACTTTATAAAAAAAACTTAAATTATTATTTTTTAGTTGAACTGCATGCTCTTTTAACGTTGTTTTATCCAAGACCATGGGTTTCTTAGTCACCAATAAATTATTTGCTCTTTTTTCAAGTACTATGAGGATCTTCTTGTTCCGTTTTTGTGGCTCATGTCTCAAAAATTTGAATTCATGGAGGGGTTTGATTTCAAAAACGGTTGGAGAACATTTTGCCCATTCTGGCGCTTTAGAGATACATGCAGCATCTTCAATGAACTGATTTTTATCACGGACATAATCCAACATTTGCCATAACATTGCAAACACATGCTTGCGTCTACCCAATATTCCACCCACACAATTGCATTTACCCCAGATCACTTCGCCATCTCCATGAATTAAAGCTCCGGAGGTGTAAATCGTTCTTTTAATACTTGCATGAACCTTAGTTTTAATATATGTATTCCCAGTGTCATCATAAGATTCTCACTGTCCCTACCCACGAGACGTTCGTTACATTCTGATAAATTCAAGTAGTGCAGTGCTTGGTGTCCCAAAAGGTGTCTACTGTGCGGAGTCCCAAACAACTTCCACGGAAGCTCTGAAGAGCCCTGAGTATAACGCAGTTTACCGTACGACGCTCCAAACCGGAGATATAGGCATTTAAATCAAGTAAGGTATTAGGAGCACAGAAGATCGAAGAGGTAAATTAATATCAATATATGGACTTAAAAAAGTTTTGATATTGAAACTATTACGGACTTGAAATATTTTTGATCTTTACAGTTTTACGGACTTAAAAATTTCTTTAAATTTGTTATAAGACACTAAGTGAAATTAAGTTAGTTAAGGAACTAGAAGATATTCTACTGTTGCAAAAAAATATTTTTCGTATAAATTAAAAAAAAGTGGAAAAAAGTAGTAAGATTTAGTTAGTATTAAGAGTGTACATATATTTAGGCCTAATGACATAATATAAACTCAAAACTTCATTCTAACACTCAGTTACACCACAACTTTTGAACGGTAAGAGATAGGATCACGAAACTTGAGTTTACCCAATACATTTTTTCGACTTTGAGGCGCATCCTCCAAATTTTGGGCTCATTCACCATTTCGGGCACATCCAGGCCCTAGAAGCCTGAAATTTTATAGACATGGAGAATGTGCCTAAAAACCCCTTCCAGGCCAGACAATCTCTGGGAAGATCGCCTCCTAGGGACAGATCTCTTAGCGTTGGAGATATAACGAGTCGTCGGGAAGAAAATGAGCACAAAAGACAGAGAGAGGACGACGAAGTCGATGAAAACTCAGGATCCTCCAAAGGAATCACAAAGAAACCGAAGAAGAGCATCAGGGAGAACATATTAGACAACCATTTAAAAATCAGGGAGCTAAAACAATTGATAACACTCTCCGTCACAAGAACCACCCCTGAGGCCAAAGTAAGAATTTCCTTCACGATTAAAGACAAGGCCACAGTGATAGAGTCGACCGAACAAATTGTCAATATGTATCAAGACCTGATCACATACCTATTCATAAAGAAAAACCAAATAAACGAACTAAAATCAGAAATAATAGACCTGAATAAACGCAACATGGAAAACCTAAGTATTACAACGCAAGACCTACAAGGAATGAAACAAACGATCATACAAACGATAGAAAATACAAACCAGCCAGACACGAGACAGCAAAAACGACAGGACATTACACAGGAAGCACAGACAAAAACAAACAATGTGGAATACCCAAGCCTACTACTACTACTACTACTAAATGTGCAGGCGAGCCTTGTCCTGGACAACTCAAGCCAAGGTTCCGACACTGAGGCCACTGGCGGGCCCATTGTGCCATTCCTGCTATCTAGACATCCATGGAACCGAGCCCTTCAATAAAGGCCACAACCTTTTTCAATGGATGTCTGCTTGAGTCTCCAAGCCTACCAATAGTGAAGTCATACGCACAAACTGTGAACACAGCAAACGACCCCTTCTACCTGGAAATCACCACAAAAGGTGGAAAAAATGTATGACACTATGATTAGGTTAAAAGAAGGGTAAACTGGAAGGACTATGGACGCCTTAAAAACGGTCATAAAACCAGCAGACCTAAAGCAAATAAACGTAAGAAGAACGAGGGACCTCAACACACTAATAATTACAACGGAGGACAAAGATACGCATCAACAAATATTACGAAAAACTGGTACTTGTGAAAAACTAAACGCAAAAGACGCCACAAAAATAAGGGATCCGGTTATCATACTAACCGGGTTACCCAGCGGACAAACTGACACGGACATACAAGAAGAATTAGAAGCACAAAACGAAGAGCTGGCAATACAATACGGGGAAGAATTTGGGAAACTGAGGATAGTTACTAAAAGAGCATGCAGGAACCCATGGAACGAGAACGTCCTACTGGAAGGCCCAATTGAGCTACTGAAAAAGATCTTGAAACAAGGATATGTGTATTATGACCTAACGAGAATATACGTGAAAGAATACTTAAAGGTCACCATGTGCTTTAGATGCTGTCGATACGGACACGTAGCTAAATACTGTCATGGATATCGCCACGTGGTCACCAAGCCAGAGACCACACACACACACACATACACACCGGGAAATCATTGTGTGGCCACATGACACTGACGTGAATTGGGAGGACAGTGAAATTTCGACATGTACTTCATGTGGAATTTTTTAATCTATTCATAGCTCTTCGAATTATTTAGAAACACTCCTTCTTTTTCTACCTTTGATACTAACAGACTTAGGGGGTCAGTCCTCTTAGAGATAGATATGGTTGTATACTACGGTATAACGCCTAATGCGGCCATACACACTTACTTACACACTTCTATGTCAAGGTCGCGCTTTTTATAGCAAATTAAGTTATTACCAACATAAGGGGGTCATACACATACATTGTTGTCACATCATTTGAAGACTCGTTCAGAATAAGGTATATTTCGGAAGCTTGAATAGTTGTTTCTTGATGCAAAAACTTAGTAAAAACATTGTGTGTTAAAGTGTCCCTTTGCGTTATGGATAGATCAAGGAGAATGGTGGAGTTGGCCAGAACATTGGGCAAAAACGAACAAACTTGTCCGAAGTCGCACATTGGTAGCTTATAAACAACAGGTAAGTTTATTAAACAGCTTATTAGGTACTGAAAATAAGGTTAAATTATATTCCAGTGTTTCAAACTATTTTATATTTATTAATTTTTTCCCTGAAAATGGGATATTTTTCGTAAATATATCCTAGTTTATTTCTACCTTTATTGGAAAACATTGTGACTTAAACTAGTCAAAGTTTAAAAAAAATATTAATAGTTTGAATATGTTAATAGCTTTTTAAAAAAATTATTTTCAATCCACAATCATTTAGCTTTCATTATATCATCTGATTTAACTTTTACGTTGAAATAAATAACATTTTGATTGTTTTTTTCAGATAAAGAAAAAAATCTCGCTACAATTAAACGACCCATTCCCTGATGCCGTTCCAACACTTAGGTCCTTATGTAAACGTGTACTGGACAAGCAAAGAGAACATCCAAAGAGTTTCAAATAGACCCAATCAGGTTCGCCTACTTTGGTAGATTACCACAGTACTGCCGAAGTTGCAGAAGACAGAATTCGGTATAAGACCCCAGAAAAAGAAATTTCGGATTTCGATGATGATGACGATATTGCGGACCCCAATTATGCAAGTGGCGAAGAATCGGGCGATGAAGATTGTGAAAATGACAATTCTTCAAACCAAAATGCAAATCACAGAGAAAAGAATTTCCGCAAAAGAAAACGTAATCAAGAAAAATGGAAAAAAAACATAACGAAACAGAAAAGGCTTTCGGGAGTTGAGTATACCACAAACAGTGGAAGTCGGGTAATGGAAGCAAAAGTAATGAAAGAACCATCCTCTCAGAATTGCAAACTGTCATGCAATGAAAAAATTTCCAAAGAAACTCGAGAAGCAATACACAAGAATTTTTGGAATTCCAGCAAAAGTATTGATGTAAGGCGACAATTTATTACATCCAGAGTGCAACAATTGCCAATAAAAAGGACCAGAGAGCGTACAGGAGAACGGCAAGGTAAAAGAACCTTTACTAATCAGTATAGTTTTGAAACAAAAGGTGTTACAGAAATAGTATGTAAGACATTTTTTCTAAATACCCTTTCTATCTCACATCAGACCGTGGAAACCGCAATTAAAAAAAAAGAAGGATGAAGGAATTGTCACGCCCGATAAAAGGGAAAAACATGAAGCCTTTAATAAAATATCTGAAGAGGTTCGCAATAGTGTCCGACAACATATATCACAATTTCCAGCATACGAGTGTCATTACTCCAGGGAAAAGACGAAAAAGCTTTACCTAGGAAATCATCTAAATATCAGAAAAATGTACAGTTTGTACTTAGAAGAATGCAAGAAAAAAGATCTTGAAGATAAGGATATTGCAAAAGAATGGTTATACTCAGAATTATTCAATTATGAATATAACTATTCATTTAAAAGCCCCGATACTGATACATGTGATATTTGCGATCGATATAAAATTCAACTCCAAGAAGCCAGTTTTCCAGATTTAAGAACAAACCTACAAAAAGAATACGACCACCACCTTTCAGATGCTAATAATAGATACAAATTGAAAGCAGAAGACAAACAAAAATCCAGACAAATGTTATTATGATTGACCTACAAAAATGTTTGCCAACCCCTGATTTACAAAATTCGCAAAGTTTTTATTCTTTGAAATTATGGACATTCAATTTGACCATACACGACTCGACAACAGAAAATAGTTTTTGTATGATGTGGGACGAGAGTGTAGCAGGAAGAGGGGGAAATGAAGTGTCGTCGTGCGTAATTAAATGGTTGGAAAATAATGTTTCCGATAAAGTAATCGAACTGCCTATATGGTCAGATAACTGCTCTAGTCAAAATAGGAACATATTAATGGCAATGTGTTACTTTTGGGCTTTACATGCAAAACCTTCTCTTCTTCTCTTCAGGTTATCAATCACAAATTCCTCTCACGCGGACATACACACCTTGAGGCAGAGTTAATTCATTCCGTTATTGAACGCAATAGAAAAAAAAATGCCTTAATTACAGATCATGACACCATGGGATTGGCAACAAATGGTTAGGATGGCGGGTACAAAAAAACAATTTTCAGTTGTAAATATGGAAACTTCAGATTTTAAACAGTTCAAAAACCTTCTCGAAGGACCAGCAGCTCAATACATAAACAAAAAAAAGAATACGATGGGAACAAATTTTCTTATATCCTAGGTATGTCACATGCAGGTACGAAGAGACACTCCTGGCATTCTTTATTATAAGAAAGATTTTAGTGAAGATTTATCACAAGTAGATTTTAATAGAACTACACGAAGTAGAGCGTGCTACCCGATAAATCTTCAATGCATTACAGACAGTCCTAAGCCAATATCTGATAAGAAATATAACCATTTACAAAAGTTGCTCGGCTGGGTTCCTAAAAGTTCCACCAATATTATGAAGATTTAAGAAAATAGGGGGGATAGTAATCAATTTATAGACATTTGAATATTTTTAAGCTTTTTAAAAAAATTAAGCTTACCTTAGTAGTGAGGATGATTATTTTATTCTAGAAACTTATTTTTATTTGTAAAGTTAAACAAAGATGTTTAAAAAAATTCCAGTTTATAGCCATTATTTGCTAATGTCATTATTTTGAAACGAATAAAAAACTAAATGGAAGTAGCAGTAGTTTCATTTTGTATTTTAATTCAAATTATTATGGACTTAAAGTCATAGGACTTGTAATGTACAGTAAGTCCTAAAATGTATTTTTTCCTCTAAGCCAAACTAGATTAAGTCACAGTAGAAGAAAAAACTACCGGAAAATAAAATTTTCATTTTACTGTATTTTTCTTAATCACAAAAAATAATAATATGTAAAGTTACAACAAATTATGATGAATATTGTACGCGCGATAGCTCAATATACAATATTTGAAACTTAATCCATCTCTACCGTAAAATCATCTTTTTTGATTTAACCTAGTCTGGCTCGGATATACAGAATCTAGGATAATATTGTTCAACAAAAGAAGATCTGGAGAAGCTTCACGGATGACATTATCTCAATATGCTTGTCGACCAAATTGGAAAGAACAAGCAACACAGGAAACTAAAGAGTCCCTAACTCCACTAGAAACGAAGTTGGCCGAGCGCTCAATTGTAGTTGAAGTACGAGGGAAAAGCCGCAAGAATCCAAAAATACCTATACTGATGACAACATATCTAAAAGATGCAATCGATCTACTTATAAAGTCTAGATCACAAGCTGAAATTAATCCTCAAAATATTTATGTATTCGCTAGAACAAATATGTCACTCCAAAGCTTAAGAGGATATGATTGCCTTAATAAGTTCTGTAATGAAACAGAACTAAAGAGACCAGAATTACTGACAAGCACTAAATTAAGAAAATATGTGGCGACAGTAGCACAGATCTTCAACTTAACGGAAAATGATTCGGATTGGCTAGCGAAACATCTGGGACATAATATAAGAACTCATAGGGAGCATTATAGACTGCATGAGTCTGCAGTCGAGTTAACAAAAGTTAGTCGAATACTATTAGCCGTAGATTCGGGAAATGCCTCCAAATACGCTGGGAAACGTTTGCAAGATATCAATAGGGGAGACCGGGGATGGTTTGGACACGGGGATACAGTGGACAG
>CAJUYH010010680.1:0-11939 GCA_910591685.1 Galerucella tenella
GAAATTTTAAAAGAAAAAGGAATTACATGGACAGAGGCGGCGAAAAAAGCTAGTAATAAAAAGAAATTTGTCCACGAATAAGCACACCCACAGCGGGTACAAACGGGTTTATGATTATATATATACTTTGGAGAATTGATTTTTTAGCGATACCTACTTAATTTTATACTCTAAAACTACCTTCCTTTCATCCACCACATCAGCAATCTCTCGCGTGAAAGATTATAGATTACATGCCTTTAAAAACTTCATCCAACTTTATGAAGCTGGCTATAAAACTACTTTAAAAAGACTTTTTGATGACGATTTCGTTTTATTCTCAACTTTCATAAATGCATATAGATGGAGACTGTGTGCAAACAAAACGCTTTACCAGACATAAAAGAAGGACTACTGTAATGAAACGTTTTAAAACAGAAATCCTACCACACGAAATGAATGCTTGCCATAAAAATGTAATTTATGGAGTAATCACGTTGTATACCCACCTTAACGTGGACGGCTCCGTAAGAAAACGATTTTTTCGTGCTCGTGAAAGAAAAAATATAATTATATATTTATGTTTGTTTTAATTGATTTTAATGTATATGGGTGTATTAACATAAAATATAAATAAGAATGTATATTATAACGAAAGTTTCGATTCTGAAAGTCAAGGTTAGTGTGAAATATCAGCTGAGGCTTTACAGTTATCTATTGACGCAAGAAAGACGTGTGTTTTGAAAAACTTTATCACTTTATATTTCCTGGGAAATTAAATTAAAACTATATTTAATTAAAATACGAATTTAAAAAAAAATACAAGTGGTATAGTCTGTTTCTTATTGTCTGACAGCACGCGAAAAGGTCACAGATGCTAGTCAGGTAGTAAACCATAAGCGTCACCGTTCATCTAAGGAATTTATTTACTATTTAATTTTATACCCGATCTGATATATAAAGGTAATATGAATCTAAATTCGGTTAGTTAAAACAACTTGATAATTTCCAAGAAACATTACAATAGGGTCCTACTAGGGATTGTCCTAATGACTACTTAGAAATTTTGTAGGTATATACGGTGAAACTTGGTCTCGCCCAAATTTGTATAATTTGTTTTGCTCAGAGTTCCATAAGTGTTAACTGTGTTGTGAAAAATGTCTTCAAGTTTCACCCCAGTAAAGTGTAAGAGCGTGCTTAGCTTACAAACGAAGACTGTAGTGTCTTCGGATGATTCTTGTATGGCCAGCGAAGAGGATGATACTATAGATTGAATTTTATATTTCCTATAAATGGTATGTTTACTTTACTTGACATACATTAATTCATTGTCAATAAATTTGAATTATGAAAATTAAACTATATTTTCTTTAATTAATTTAATTTAATGAAAATCTAACTTGTTAATAGGCCTGAACGAATGAATTTTATTTCAACTGTAATGTCGACCGAATCTAATTAAATAAGCAGAATAAACTAATATCGTAATCTCCGCCACTGCCGCAATATTTATCGTTTATCTGGCATTGTTCAGTTTTATTACCATATTGTATTTTGAGCTGAAACAGAGATGTATAGATAACCAATACAGACACCTACTTGTTTTGCATTAGAATTTTAGTATTTACTTGTAAAATTCTCAGGATCACTCTGTAAAATATAAATTTCTATTTGAATATTTAATGAGGCTACTGTGCTGTCAGACATTAAGAAATAGAGTATAAAAGGGAATCAAGAATTTCTTCAACATAAACTTTGCATTCCAAAGAAATTACGATTAATTACTAAACCCATCCCTAGTATCCAGACTTGTTTGTTCGATAATACCAGACGGAGTTGTAGGGAACCGGGATATCACCAATCGTTGCCACGACTCTCACAATATGATGCTACTGTTGAATAACTAAAACCGTTGAATATGCGTCCAATATCTTCTTCCTACATACATTCTTACACTAATGCAACGCGTTTCCAGTACAATACTATCTTTTATATTCCAATTTTTTTCAAACAAAATCACTGACGAGCCGAATTTTGAAGTAAGAGCAGAAAAAGAAGAGATAGAAAAGGGAAACTTTGATAATTTTCTAGTGATTACAGTATTATCTAGACATTTCGGCAATATTGCTCGATGTTTTATTATGAGGGGTGAAAGAGAACTAGCACGTGCGTCTAGATCACCCTCTGGTGAAGTGTTTCCCGTCTCAAGATATCCAGTGGTGCAACAACTTGGAAAATGGGTGTGACCTATTTTTAACGACCTTGTACATGACGTTTTGTATTATTTCTTGTTGACTTTTTCTTTTCAATACGTCTAGACACAGACATTATTTTTGAATGTAATTGTGTTGGAAATAGGAGTGAAAATAAGTATAGTTCATATCGGTGGACGCAAATTCCCGTCAGGTTCCTTAATGCCAAATTTTTCAAGTCAAAGATTAGAGTTAACGTATGTAATACATTTAAACGGTTCATTATTGTGATATTTTGATTAGAATTCATCACAGACCTGCCTTTTTCTCCATTTCTTCCAAGGTAATCTGTTAGAAGGACATTAACAATCGATGACCATTGTAGAAAAGCTAGTCTTAGAATTCTGGAGTCTACCAGATGTTGTGCCTTAGTACTAAGCGGAAATTTATGTGGAATAAGGCGGCTTCCTCTTCCATTCCATAGAATCTACGTTGTTTTTGATCCACTAGTTTGATTTTCTCGAGGCGGCAGGATCCCGTTAGGATAGCTATCAAAATTAGTGCAGTCTTACTTTTAGACAAGAAGGGATGGGATCACAACATCGTTACCAGATTTTGAAAGGACTGAGACAATCAAATACTATCCTGGGAGATGTGGAGTTTACTCCAGAGCACTGAGCCTAAGGATTAAGTGGGGAATGGGAAACAATACCGGCGTGGTTCAAACAAAACTGGCTGGTACCTCAATTGCCACAAAAGAACTAACCAGAAAAATAATTTCTGGCACAAACATAACAATCTGCACTGATAGTAGACAAGCCCTATTAGCCTTGAACAGACAGCGTGTTATATCGGGGCTAGTACTAGAGTGTCACCAAGATTTAGCTAACGCCTCGGCAGATAACAAAATTATCCTGAGGTGGGTTGAAGGGCACGACAGGAGTAAAGGTAATCGTATTGCCGATTCTTTAGCCAGGGAAGCGGCTGGACTAAAAATTTCAGGGCCCAGTGACACCTACGGCCTAACGACTTCGACAATTGCGGAACTAGCCAAACGTTACACCCTCAATCCCTTGAGAGATGGGATGGAATCAAAGGATGCAGTCTTGTCAGGATCATCCTGCGCGACCCTGGGAAGCTGGCGCCGAAGAAATATTTGGCGATGACCAGGAAAAACCTACGTTTAACAGTAGAATTTCTGACTGGCCACTGTCAACTAAGGAAACACCTCCATAATATGGGGCTAGTGGACACACCTATATGCAGGATGTGTGAACAGAAAGATGAAACTGTCATGTCTTATGCGAGTGTCCGGAGTTATCGTCAATAAGAGAGTGTGTGTTCAGTGAGTCTTGGCCTACACCTGCCGATATAAAGGAGATGTTTCCTAGGTATCTGTCCATCTTCCTGGAAAGGGCAGGGGATGGACCATGACCTAGGAGGACAACTCCTCAGGAGGATGTACAATGGGTCACATGTGGCCCAAGTGCTTTGGGCCTATACTCACCCTCCCCACTCTACAGATACAGAAATACTATCCTGGGACACTGCAATAAAGCAGGTGTAAGCACAAATGGATGCATAGGCCAAAATTTTATCTGATGTCTTAACATTCCTGAATGGTCACCTCAAGAAGCTCAAACTACTGGAGAAAGAACAATGTAGATTTAGTAGAATGTTAAGATTATTTTCGTTAGTTCATCAGCTGATTTCCTTCATTCCTTCTTATCCAATTTGTCCTGGAACCCACAGTAAGATCTCAAAATCTTATTTTCATCCTGCGGATTTTTTTTTTCAAATATATATATTCAATCCTGATGCTATGATTCAAATTTTTATAACCAAGACGTGTTTTAATAATAAACACATTATTATTATTATTGAGAAAAACGGTATAATTATAACATTGTATAAAAAAAAGCGTGAATGAATCGTACGCACGTACAATGTAGTGTACACACTATATTATTGTACGACCAGATATTATAAATCACTCTGTAGTGTCAATAAACGATTACTCAATACAGAAATTTTATCTTACAAAATGTAAACAACGATCTCATTGTTTGTTTTCGATGATAATAATCGACGTTGCTGGTCTTCAAACCTAGAGATGAAGTTATTCGTTTTGATTTGCGTTATAATTTAACTGCATAGAAAACATTTTTGAAGTTAGCTAGGTTGAAAATCTAATTTTGAACTACGAAATACTGAGATAGAATATAGATATACAGATTGCGAAAAAGCTTTTCGAACCGTGCGATTTACACAAGTACGACAAGGAAAATATGAAAAAAACAGCTTAAAAGAGAAAGAATAATTGTGCGAGGTCACCGAGGGCGTGTTTTTAGTTCCAGAGGCTGACCGAATGTTCATTGCCCCCCTATTTTAACCGCTGTTGCTAGAAGCGCAGATTAATTTGTACAAATGATATTTTTGTCTCGTTATCGTTGACTTTTTTTCGAGCTCATGCACTATTAGGTAAAACTAAACACTTTCATCCGGCAACATTGTCCTTTACAGAGAGAATTCACTAGTTGGTGGTATTCAGTATGTTCCCAACATGGAAGGAGTGAGGGTGTTGAAAAAATAAAAAAATACCATAACCTGTATATCTTATAATTCATTTTTGTAAACTTGATCGTTTCTGACCTAACAGTGCATGCGCAATACAGATATATGTGACATGTAAGTAAGACGCAGTCTCGGTTAATGGTACCTTATAAAAAAAGAAAAGGGATCGAATCCCGATGGTTTCGCTTCTTCAATGTCAGAAGTGGGATGTTGATCTACGAAATGTCTACATGAGGCCATAATGTGATGTGATAGTGAGAGGAGGAGACTGGATTTGCGTCAGGTTCACCAGAAGAACGAGATAGACATAGGCAGGCAAAGCATCAGGCTCACGACCGAGTGAGATAGATGTAGGCACAAACGCCAGGATCAGCACTCTAGGTACCTCGAGGTGTAGTACGCATTCCCGGTTAATGGAGCACAACATTTAAGGGTAGGAGCCGCCCGAAGCGCAGAGGTTACGTAATGGTTTCGCGCTCAATTTGGACGGGTTTTGAGTTGCTTAGCGCAAATGGATTAAGGGCACTAATACTTGGATGCGTGGGGGGTATGCACGCATGTTAAAGCGTGGGAAATTTTGGACGAAATAGAACAGAATCGGGAATTTAGTACTAGAAGACTCATATCCCTATCCTGCAATCTATAAATTCTCCATATGTAATATAATTTGTAATGAAACGTTTCATTTTAAAAAAGCTGATTCAATGCTAGATGGAGTTTCCCCTGTTTCTCAAATTGGTTAATGGACAAAAAAAATCCAGGTTAGGTTAGGTTCTATGTGAGTGGGGCCTTCTCACCCCTAGGAATTACAATTCACCCCACAAGCCTGTGCTTTTGACGAAGTCCATGGTTGTATTTGGTGATACTTTTTTGAAGTTGTTCGTCTCTAAGGTACTAAAACCAATACTAAGTCCAAGGCTGGGCATGAGCATAGTATGCGCTCCGCAGTCCGAGGTCTGAACCAGACTCATCTTCTTCAAGTGGTAATTTAGTCGACAATATCCTGTGAGCAGTCACGACAGAATGCGTAGGTCTGTTCTACTCCATGCCAGGATCTGCTTATTTTTTGTACTCGGGTAGTATTTGGGACTACTTAGTTGTCTTCTATAAAGTTCAATATAAACTAAAGACATATAATAAACATATGGCAATAAAACACATCTATTAAGAAAAATAACCGTTATTTTTCCCTTCGCATCTCTAGAGACGAAAATATTTTTAAACGTTAATACGTAACACGGCGGCTAAAATAAACTTATTACACCAGTTCGACAACGCAAATGCATCAGACATTTCCTTTGACCGATTCTGAGAATTTCAGTATTTCACAGACGCACAGGAAGTGCTATACTTTTTTTATTTAAAAATACTCCCAAGGCATACAAACAGTCTTGAGTGTTACATAAATACGATTTTCAAGGTACCAGTATGTTCATTTAAAGAAGATTTAACCAAATCTTTTTACTTTTTTTTTGCCGTTTAAAGTTTGTTTGGGAATTATGATTGTTTTATTTGGTTTGTGGTTTGGAGGATCTTTAGGTTTAAAATGTGCTTTTTCAAAAATTTCACTACACTATTTGAAATATAGAGCTCGCCAGTAAATTATTTATCCCCAAAAACCCTTCTTATGAATATTCAGTGATTTTCTATATGGTAGGTATGAAAAAATTTCACGATTTTTTATAATTTTTCCTCTAATGCTGGTAAGAATCGCTTCAAAATTAATTTCTGTAGTTAAAATTGTCATAAATTTTGAAGATATTTATTTTTCACAATTCATATATGCAAAATTTTCACTAGTAATACCACTAGAGGTCAAATTATTTCCGGAATTTTTTTTGAGCTCATTTTGAAAATTATCCCGAGTCGAAGAGCGAGAAAAAATTTCCGGATTTAATTTCACCTCGTGTGGTATTCGGTAAGAAAATTCCACACCAATTAAATTTCCAACATCAATTTTCGTCTTTATCAAGTTCTTTCAAGACAGGTTTTGTCAACTTGATTATTCAGTTACCATGGCAACTCAGTGAAACTCTAAACTAGAAATTATTTCTGTCAAAAATTTGTCAAAACAGCACGACGTAGAAAAATGTCTCGCTTCGGTCAAGAAAGTAAAGAAAATATTCGCCAGAATATTAAGCAGTTGACACTAGCGAATACTAGGAAATCGAAGGCAAGTGTATGGAAGCAGTTTATAAACTTTTGCACAGAAAAAGCGTATGATTTCGACAGAGCGGATATACCTGTGGAAGAACTAGCGCTCATTCTTGAAGACTATGCCTTCAACATGCGAAAAAAGAACTCCGAAGACTACAAGGAGAGTGTTATCAAAGTTCTATGGAATTCTACAGCTAAGCAGTTGCAGGAATATTTTTTCGAAAGGTATAATCGCAAATTTAATCCATTCTCTGACATAGAATTTGTCAACGCAAGAGCTGCAAAAAATGCTAAGCGTCGGAAGCTACAAATAGATCCAACCAAGAGAAAGGCAAGTTCATCCGCACTATCAGCAGACGAATTGATAAAGATTATTGAGCTTTGGGACGAAAACACTCCGGAAGGATTGCAAAGAAAGTTCTTTCACATTGCTGCTCATGAATTGGCCTGGAGAGGAAATGAAGGAGCGGCAGCAACAATATAATATTTTGTGGAGGAAATTGACAATCAAGGGAAACCAACAGGACGCATTGAGTATAACTCGGTTTTCTCCAAGACCACTCAAGGCGGTTCAAAAATAATGGCCGACAGTAAGTGGCTTGTACCGAATACAATCAATGAAGAATTATGCCCAGTAAGACTGTTCAAAAAACTAATAAGCAAGCGAGACCAACTCATCAAAACGAATCGTTTATTTTTAACTCCAAATTAAAACTGGCACCACCCCAATTCCAAAGGTTGGTACAAGAACTGCCCGGTTGGACAAAATACAATATATTTCTGGTTCAAATCGGCGGCATCAGTGATTGGAATGGATGTCACCAAGATCAAGATAACAAATCATTCTGCGAGGGCTACTGCTGTTTCAACTCTAGCCAAAAGGGGAATTTGGAGAACAGCAATTAATTAAAATAACAGGGCATGGTAGCAGTCACTCCATAAAACTATATCTGCAAATTGACTCGGGCCATAATCAGGATATAATTGACGCAATGAGGTCTGCTTCAACTTCTGCAAAGACAGTCCAAGAATCTCTAAATCAAGAGCAAGCAACTTCGAATCAACCTGCCATAGTATACAATAATTGCGTTTTTAATATAAACATCAATCATAATGGTCCATGAATTTAGAAAACATCTAAGCTTGTAGTTGAAATTAATCAAAATTATTATGTAAACAAATAAAAATTAGATTGTTGGGTACCAACCAGGAAAAAATTTCCGATAAAATTCATCCGTTGCTATGGTGATCTGACAGAAAGACACGTTCTGATTGGTTAAAAATCACAAGTGTGGAATTTTCTTCCGAATCAAATGATATCCATAACAACTTTCTAACTATTCAATTATTTGAATTACAAGTTTTGTTTTTGGTTTTAAAATTATTTCCGAAGATTTTCTCTGTGCTCACAAAAAGGTCTAACGCACAAAAGCATTGTTTTCTATTTAGTAAAGTGCGCCGATAAAATCAATAATATCCTCTCTATTAATTCACCCTATTGCCCTTCTACGGTCCAAAGCACGTACAACAACCACACTACAGCCCGATTACCTTCGAAGACTTTATGTTTTTATTCCTTCCAAAGTAAGAGGAAAAAAAATTCCCAGTTTTTACAACTTTGACCTATCACGGAATCCCTAAAATTATCTTTTTGCACGATCGGACCTTTATTTTTCAATTTTCCAACATTGTTACCATCGAAGTATGTTCTAAATACGACCCTAGGGCCGTAAGTAACTTACTTGCGGCCCTCGTGTCTTTTATAAATAAAAATTTGGGATTTTTGCAAAAACTTTATTCAAAATTAAAACCATATAGCAAAATATAATAATAGACCAGTTTGATTCATAATTATTAAAAATAAAAGACATTTTACTTTAGATATCGCAGAATAATAATTATTCCAATGCTTTATGAGTATGAGTATGCATATACTATGCAACTGTGAGTCGCTGGACCACAGAAGGCAGAAACTGTATGGCAGAACCCAAATGACTCCAGAAGACTTCTACAACCAACCAGCAAAGAGCCTGTATGAGCTAATACAGGGAACGGATTGGCTGAATAGGTTGTAGTCATAACACTAGGAGTATCCACAATAAGCCAATGAGACTGAGGTGGTACCGGCGAAGGGACGGCTCCTTAGAGAAAAAAAAAAACACCAACCATTCTGGGTTTAAATTAGAAGGGACAACATAACTTGTAGACCGGTTTTTGGCGCATTTGGACCTCATCAGTACAAGGTATATGTTCTCCGTCCCGCCCACGTGGTTTGTTGTAAGATTTTTCGAATTTTGGTTTGCAATTGGGGGTGAAGATGTCACTAATTGACACGACTTTCACACTTCCGTTACTGGAAGACATGTATTGATAGTGATTTTGGTGTCTTCTTCAGTAAGTGATGATTGCTTGCGCATTTCCGAATGAGTCACCCTGTACCAATGAATATTTTCAAATTATGATTTATCTAGATTTTGGTTCTATCTAGCAGTGCTGTAACTAAAGCTCTACACAAAATAAAATTAAGTGTAATGGAATTATGTAATTTCTAATTCAGTTAAGAGAATCTCGATGGGAAAACGAGACATTCTAATTCTAATGCGGTTAAAATGAATTTGGAAAATATTGCAGTTGAATTATTTGCAGCAGTTTTTATTTTAATATTATTTATTTTATATTATTGCAACAATTTGCGGTGGCGAATAATGTTGAATACAATTTCCTGTTTAATATTATAAAATACGCTTCGGAATTACATTATTAAATTCCAACTGGAAAAATAGATATTGTTTTCCCATAGATTTAAATTGCCATAATATCGAGCCGAATAAATTTTTTTCAGTTGTATTTTCAAATAAACAACGAGTTATTGAAAAATTGAATAATGATTATAATAATAATAATTTTATTTCCGTAGAAACATAAATTTACAGCTAGGTTTGAATAGTAAGTAGGACAAATAATATAGAACAAAATGGATACATTTTAGGCATTTTAGACATTTTTTTCTCTACTGTTACTATGATAGTAAAATTTTATGTCCTCATAAAACTAAACGATCAGTGGGCAGTAACGAGAACGTATAAAACTTTCTAGTAGATGTTCAGAGACTGACGATGGGTAGCACATTTAGAATTTTTCACTTTAAATATATACAGAGTGTCCCAAGTTTGAAAATAAACGAAACATTTCGACAATATCGAGGAATTAACTGCAAAAATGTCATCCATAGAGAAAAGTTTTTCATATTAAATCAGCTGTCAACCGCGATTTTATACTGTCGACCCAATATTAAGTCCTTAGTCCTTTTAGGAATACTTATGAAGCGGTGCAACACAAACAAGTATTTTCAATTTAAGAATGTCTTAAAGTAAACGGTCCAAACTGGCGCATTATATATTTAATGGTTACTTTCATAGATTAGAAATAAATCATCATTTACAAGAAACAAAATGATTAAGAAGACATTTGGAATTTCTATTAAATGGAATATTAAGAGGAATTAGCTTTGGTACTTTCTAAATACGGCTGTAAATATGTCCAGTTAAATATTTGTTATCACTTATAATCCGAAACAGGCGTATATTAGTGAAATATACAAACTTATTCAAGTGTGCAATTAAATCGGCATCTATTTATAAACACTAATTTCACTTTCGCTACGTTCTAAAAATAGCACAACAAAAAATAGAGGGCGTTCTCATTGAAAATTTTACCATGGACTGATATTAATTTATTCAATCCAATTAAACAAGGCTGATATTTTGAATGATTTAAATAAACAAAACCGTAATTTGTGGACTGTAAAGACGAGATTTTATGTAGAGAGATAAATTTTAGGATATTTCATGAAGAATTGACAATAAACTATGAAAAATATAAAATCAACTAAAATAAATAAATATTGTAGTTAAATATGAATAATTTCAACAAAAAAGAACTCTGAGTTTAGGTATGAAATATATTATTTAATTTGTCCCGTAAGACGAGTGATTTAATATTTCAAATTTTGTTGGTCCAATTTGGAACCCTCTCTACATCTCTATATCAATTCGTGTCAGGTGTTCCGCAAGGTTATCATTTACAACCACTTTGGTTCGTAGTGTTCATAAACCATATTTCATCATAGTTATTACTATTGTTTCGTAAAATATTTGCATCTATTATAGTAAAATCGCAATCGGTGCAGAGTAATAAAACTGTCGAAAGGGGTTATTTCAGGATGGGGTACCTATTATTATTTTTAAGGTATAAATTATAAATAAATATTTTTAAATCAACATGATTAATATTTCAGTCATATTACAGCGTCTGGAGAATTTTGCATTATGTAGATTAAATGTTATCAAAAATCCAATTTTCGACACCTGCAGTGAAAAAAGATAACGTAATTTGTGTAAATAAATTTTGGCGACAAGTGCAACTTGATGTTGATATTAAAATAATAATGTTTTCCCACTACTAGCTGTGAAGTTGACAATTATTGCTTCTTCTAGCCAACTGAGAAGTTGAATTTCTCTATCGGTGGTTAATAATGGACAAATTCAAATATTTTGAGAATTCAGGGATAGTAGTTCAACAAAAACTGGTGCAACATAATTTTGTATACCCAGGAGATTGTCTTCAACATATTTGCTGCCAGAAATTACCTATCAAGATAAAATTATTTGAATAAAAATGCCATTAGTTTCAAATTCGCGCTCAACCAAAAATGACTGATGACATAACGAATACGTTCATAATATATCGAAAACTGACAGTGTACTTGTCAGTCAGACGACGAAGTAAACGAATCTCGTGGTGTGTTTGTGAATTATTTTTAATTTTTGTCTTAATTTTGGATAGTAGTGGAAAATAATTGTACATACCCATGGTGGCCAAGATATTTGTAAACCTCGCACCTTATTCTGCTCGGGGCAAAGCCCCTCGCGAAATAATCTTGGTGCTCGGTCAATAATAATAGTCTTCACTACCTTGGTGTATAATATTACTATTATTCCAGTAAATAAAGGAAAAAAGTTAACATAAATTACGCCC
>CAJUYH010010681.1:0-11934 GCA_910591685.1 Galerucella tenella
AAAAAAAAATACTACTTTTAAAATAAACGCATTGCGTTATTGCTTATCTGCTAATCCTTTAACAATGAAGAAACCCTAAACTTTGCTACAACTGAAACAAATACGGGGTCGATCTACCTGGTTTTTATATTTACGGAAGAAATGTAATTTAAAGTAAGAGATTTATCAAAAATTTCATGGTGCTCCCTGTAAAGGTTTTGCATACTTAATTAGGGTTTTTAATTAGGGTTTATTACTCCTCGTACTTTTTGTACATACTTTAGACAGGCTCTTTAACTAACTAAGCCACGGCGCCAGTTAGTGTATTTGCTCTAGCAGAACGTTTCAAGCAAAAACGATAATATACCTCAAGAATTTTTTTATGCAATGAGGTCAAGATTTGATAACCGTTTTATTTTATTACTATACAATGTGTTGTTTATAAGATGCGACATAGTGATTCCTGTACAAAACTGTCAAACTTTTTTACCAAATAGCGTTCATAAAAAATAATAACAGATTTGGAAAGGTCGTTGATAAATAAGTTCAAATGCACTTTTGATGTTCCTAAATTTGCTCTGGTTTAATAAAATATGGATAGTTATGTTTCAAAAAGTCGAACTCCATTTTCACACCACGTAGGAGATAGCCAGACGGGTAGACGCACGGGAAATTTGATAGTTAATCGTGAAGTATCGCGGTTCGATTAACCGCTGTGGTGCTTCCAGCATTTGAAAGTGTTAAGAAAATGATGTACTACTCTTTTAAACATAATCGTACATTTTTTTATCAAACCAGAGCAAATTTAAGAAAATTAAAAGTGCATTTGAACTTATTTTTCAACGACCTTTCCAAATCTGCTATTATTTTTTATGAACGCTATTTGGTAGAAAAGTTAGCTTGCGTTTAACAGTTTTGTACAGAATTCCCTAAGTCACATCTTATAAATAGCACAGGGTATTGTCTGGTCATCGGTCCATCCTTGACGAGTGTGCCAAGTGGGTCGAAATCGAGTCCAAAGGAGTCGGTTACAAACATACATACATACAGGTGAAGGTAATATCACATAACACCTTAACTATACAGAAACGCAACTTGACGGCGGCTCTTTGATCTTTTAGGGTCAAATTTTCATGACCTTGATTTAAAGCTTGGCTTGTTTAATGTCATTTCTGGGCGGTAAATTCAAACTGTCGGTTGATTTATATTTCAAGTGATCTGCCTTGAAAACCTCTGATAAGCTGGTTCGCGCAATTTTATAGTTTTAATTATGTAGACCGTACTTAGCATTTACGCTCCTGAACTCAAATTGGGTCAGTTTCAATTGCATTTAATGAAAGGGCCCTAGGAATGTTCAAATAATTTTGAACATTATTTTTTTCTACCGAATTGTTCTGAATGCTTCCTGATATTGATCAGCAAGCTACATTCACTTATTTCCAACACATACATACGGAAAACTTGGATATTTACCAAAATAATTTCAGTTACTAGGCACTTTTACGATGCGTTTATAAGACGTCTTCCTATCCCTAGATTTTGAGGCACATCCTCGATAAGCACAAACACTCCCACCTTGGTTGCTAGCCATTTTTGTAACCACAAATATGATAGGCGATTAATCATAACACAAAACACTTCATTCACTTTACAAATTCAAAACAAGCAACTCCTAAAAATTTGGAGGTTGACAAATAACAAGCCAAGCTTCGCCCATGTGCAAAGAAATTTCGTTTTGTCAGAACGCTTGAAGGACGCTTCTGTGTAGTTAAGGTGTTCTGTGGTAATATTAAGCGACTTAAAAAAAATGACATATATTGAATTTAAGCACTTTTATTTCTCAACATTTCTCCACTAAGCACACTTAATTGTCGGCGTATGTTCACAAAGCAAACTTTTAGCCAAAGCCTTCAACCTATCGACCAAACCAGGCTGATAATTCTTGCACAACGGCGCTGCAATACTCCAACACTCGTTCGCGGTTTCAAAGTTATTTTTGGTAGGTGAGCACCCACCGTAAGTAACTGGTAGACATTTTCTAACTTTATGATTCCATGTATAAACGACTTCTGGCATTAGGCATGTTTTTGTTTCAACAGGTGCCAAACAATCTAAAAATTAAATTTAATATTAAAAAATAGGTGATTTTACACACCGCTATGTTGCGGTGGATCGTATTGTGGTGCGGTCTAGCGTTGTCTGTGCATGTCAATGCTGTAGTCAACCAGTAGATGGATCTCATGCCGTTGATTCCAAAGAAAGATTATAGCTTTGATAATTATAAACAAAATATACTAATTACAGTTAGGTTAAGTTCTATGTGAGTGGATCTTTCTCGACACCTCCACTGCGACCTTCGTGAGGTATATTGTGGCTCACCCCTAAGGATTACAATTCACCTCTTAGGATTACCCCACAAGTATGTGCTTCTGACAAAGTCCATGGTTGTATTTGTTAATACTTGTTTGAAGTCCTTCGGCTCTAAGGTATACTTTGGCAAGTTTATCTGAAGCCGTGAAAGGAATGCTGTCGAAAACATTCGATATTGCCACGTTTAACTATGAAAAAGCTAAAGTGCTAAGTATGTAGTGATAATAATTTAAAAAAGAACTTAATTATTAACAATATGATTAAACGTTAATTCTTTAATGTGCTTGTTTCCTTAGATTTTTGCTATGAACATTATTTTTTCAATTTATGAATATTAAAAGATGAGCACTTTTCCAAATTTGTTATGGGATTCTTCAAGCTCTGGCAGCGGTGTACCTAAACCATAATTACCACACCCTCCGAATTTCATAATTGGTGATTTTTATCGAAAGGCCTGACCAGCTGACTTCTTATTGGCAAGCTCGTGCGTGTGTTCTTCCCTCTCACTTCCTCAATTGACTGATATTGATTTATCCAGTGGCGCTGGTATTGTCAGTGACCTTTGTATTTCCAGTTTTACTTGGTAAAATAGGTACCGTACGCCATCTGTACGTTTATGACAGATACCGCCATGTTTCCTCGCCTCTTACCGATGCCCCGTAGCTGCAGATAAACTTGCCAAACTATACTAAAATTGAATATATTATACCTCACCCTGCCCAAAGCTGGGCATGAGCAAAGTATTGCAGACCTACCGTATTTTTGTCACCATAATACGATCCACCGCACCACCAACAATTATACAGGGTGAGTCATAAGTAATGGGCCAAATTGTAAATCTACGTTCAGAAGGCCAAAATAATAATATTTTCATTAACAATAATGGGTCTTAGTCTGCTCCTTACTGAGGTACAGAATGTTAAAGCGAAAAAAAATAAAATAGATTTTTGTTAATAGATCAGCTACTTTTCTACATAATGACTTGAAAATTGGGTATGAACTAATTTTTGTAAGGGTAAACAAAAATGTGTTAGAGGATTTGAGTTAACTCGTAGATGTCGCGACATGCGCCATATGAATTAGATGAAATCAGCTAAAAAAAATTTATCGCTCGTTATTTTACAACTTACATATTTAATTTGGATAGCCCCATTATTTCTGTAGAAAAAAAGCTATACTTCTTTGATCTTCAAAATATTAACGATTTTCGAGATATTTGAATTTTACTAATTCACTACACTACATTTCACGGTGGTCGACGTAGCATTTATCTGTTAAGACACAAGCATGCCATGAAATGTTGACATTTACGTAACCGTAATTGATAATTGGTAATAATATTGAAATGAAACCATACAAAAATTACGTAATAAAACTCCAGTTAATAAAACGAAGACAGCATTAGAACAGACTTGAACTAGGACCACTTACAACTCTTATCAAAACCTACTTGTTAAGGTTGTGCGAAGATAAATTAAATTTAAGCTTAATTATGACCTACTGCAAAAGGTTTCCAACATGGCCACCACCAGCATTCATACACGCATTTAACCGTTCGGTTAAGGATTGTCTGACTTTAAAAAATGTAGCAGGATTATTTCGTATTGAATTGGCTGCATCTTGAATTCTATTCCATAACTCGTCTCGTGTATTTATAGGTTCAGCATAGACCATTGATTTCATGTAACCCCACACATGAAAATCAAGTGGATTAAACTCGGGACTGCGAGGTGGCCACTGAAATTCACTACCACGTCCAATCCAACGGTGAGGGAATGTTTCATTCAGATGTTCGCGCACAGCAAGTGAAAAATGTGGAGGAGCACCGTCTTGCATGAACCACATATTTCTTCTTAGTTGTAATGGAAGATCTCCCAAGAGGTCGACTAAGTCATTATTTAAAAAATTCAAATATGACTCCATTTAAATTAGGAGGTAATTCAACTGGGCCCAGTAATGTATTGCCTATTACACCGCACCACACATTTATTTTAAACTCGTGCTGGAAATGTCTATCTTTTTTTAAACAAGGGTTTTCGGTTTCCCAGGCATGACTATTTCGCCAATTAAAAACTCCGCGTCTGGTAAAGGTTGCTTCATCCGTGAAAAGAATGTTATTTAGGAATGTTGGATCATTATTCAATTTTCCTTTTAGCCACTGACAAAATTGAACTCTGACTCGATAATCTCTTGGAAGTAAATTTTGCACAGGTGTAAAATGATAGGGATATAAATTTTCCTTGTGCAAAATTCTAATCACGGACGGTTGGCTTATTCCGATAGCTGTAGACAATCGACGAGTGCTTATTTCAGTATTTTGCGCAATTCTTACCAAAATTTCATCTTCTCGCTGCGGAGTGATAATTTTAGGACGCCCTGTATGATATTTTGGACGAAATGAACCTATTTCACCCATATAAGATGGTTAATATGAAATTTTACCTGTGTGTTCATAAAACGTTGGAGGATATGAAGAATTTATGTCTCGTTTGGATCTTTGTTCTTTGATGGTTGAAGCAGTCGATACATTTATTACGAATGATATTAATCCAAATAAATATAGGATGAATGTAGCTGAGCACATCTGAAATTTAAAGTTGAAGTATCGGTTGATAAATATACAGTGACATTAGAGTTTATCTAATAACCTTTTTGGTGTGCGACATCGATTGTTAATGTCCTTCTAACACTTTAAGTTGGAAGAAAGTGGAAAAAGGCAGGTCTGTGATTGATCCTAATCAAAATATAACAATAATGAACCGTTTAAATGTATTACAAACGTAAACCCTATTCTTTGACTTGAAAAATGTGATTAGTTGAGGCTTAGATTACGAGCAAGCGCGATCTATCAATCGGAAGAAATTACACCATTCAAAGTATGATGTAGACGTACCTTTCGTAGCGGCAATGTATCTTTTTCCAATGTCCCACTGACAGTTCTTGTCAGGTCTGTACTTTGTTGTTTACGGTCAATTATTATTTATGAGAAGTGAATATTAATGTTATTGTTATATTTATTTAAATAATACAAAAATATGCATACACGGAAAAACATCAGCATTTTGAAATTTCTCAAGTATTTTCAGTTAGAAAAAGAAGCTGGTAATTATTAATTTCATAGCATTTTCGAATTTTGCTGAATACTGAATATATGTCAAAAAATAGCGAATAAAATAAACGACATACCGAAAACCCGGATATACGTCTTAAACGATGACGCACACCAAGGAGGCTATTGAATGTACTATACTAGCAAAAAATTTAAATGTATCGTCTTGTATCTTTTTCCATAGCAATCTTTTATTGAGCTACATGGTCCTATCGCCATATTTTGGTCCAAATAAATGTAGCATGCATGATTTTTAGAAAATTTGAAAATTTTTCAGAAAAAAAACGAAATGGTCCTTACCTTTTTGTTGTAAACACTAGCTATACATTAAATTGAAATACATGTTTATATAATATCCCACGTGGGATACATTCATCAAATAATAATTATATTTTCAATTTTTAATGCTCTATAAACATTTATGGTGCGTTGTATTGCATTAAAAAAAATGTAATTTCCTTTTTAATTTTAAGACTTACCAAGTCTATTTTATTTTTTTATATCCTAGATAAATTGTATGTGAAATGTAAATAGTTTTTTGTTAATACTGGGTGTCTCATTATATTCTGACTGTTTTCAAGAGCTTATATCTTCGAAACAAGTCTAGATAATAAGATGCGGTTTCCACAGTTAGGTTTGAAATTACCGTGAGTTTTGTTGTGACACATTTATATAAATGGCGTACTTCCGGTTTACCCGCTAGATATGTGGCGTATTTTCAGAATACAGTAGATGTCATTTTTTAAATGGGACACCCTGTATATTTAGCAATTTCTTGAAAGGCGCATATTTTTACTTTTTATCGGTACCTTAAAGTTCAAAATCAGTGCACAGAAAGCGAAGTTAGATAACTTTAACTGGGATACTGTAATGATTCAGATATCTTAATAAATAATAATCAAGGAGGCGTTAATATGTCACATCACAAAAATATTACGATCATTGAAAGAACGTCTCATTGTGCTAGAACCAGTTAGAACAATATGGTATTTTGAACCAAAATTTTTACTTTCATGAAGACGCCCATTATTCCAACTTAGCAAGAGTATCTGTTAACCAACAATTTGGGAATAATTGGATTGGTAGGACTGGTCCAATAGAATGGCCTCCGAATTCTCCAGACCTGACTGTTCCAGATTTTTTTTTATGGGGATTTGTGGAAGATAGAGTTCCTATTTGTTTTTCACAGTTCACTTTAGCTAATAAAGTTCCAACTTTATGTCTAAATCATTACAGTATCCTAGTTAAAGTTATCTAACTTCGCTTTCTGTGCACCGATTTTAAACTTTAAAGTACCGTTATAAAGTAAAAATATGCGTCTTTCAATAAATTGCTAAATATACAGGGTGTCCCATTTTGAAAAATTACATCTACTGTATTCTGAAAATACGCCCACCTTTCTAGCGGGTAAACCGGATGTAGACCATGTGTCACAACAAAACTTACGGTAATTTTAAACCTAACTGTGTAAACTGCATCTTATTATCCAGAACCGTTTCGAAGATATAAGCTCTTAAAAACAGTCAGAATATAATGACACCCTGTATTTCACCACAAATGTACCAAAAAAGGTAGATCGTGTCGCGGGACACATGGTAGGAACTTTAGTTTCTTTTAAGCAAAAATTATGTAGGTAATACATCTGACGTTATAGATAAACGATTTGCATATTCTTTGGTGGTCGAGTAGTAAGCATACCAGACTCTCACGCAGTAGACCCGGGTTCGATACCCCGCGAGGGAGTTTTTTTTATTATTAATTTTATTTTTAAATAATTATTCTGCTTGTTATTAATAACGACAACAGGTGGACGTTTGAAATATTTAGCAGAATAGTCATTATTATAGATAATGGTACGGTACCCTTCATGAGGGAGTCCGACTGGCAACATCTACTTATAACATCATCGTATATTTAAAAAAGGAAACCGTAGCATTATACAAATTGGACATTCAAGAACTGTACGTTTACCACAAAATTAGTGGAAACATAAAATTGAATTGTTAAATTTTTCATTTGAAGTTATATTACAGTTTATAGAAATTTTTATTTTCTAGATTTTTTCCTAAGTGGGTCGTAGAAAAAATATGCTGCTCGACTCTTGTGGATTGTCTATATCGCACTTGAACGATTGAGCACTCCGCCTACGGCGTCGTGCTCCATCTTCGTCCTCGTGCGATATGGCCATCATATCCACACTATTTGCTCAAACTACAATTTCTTTCAAAATATGCCCTTTTACATTTAAAAACTACCTGCCAAATGTCAAATCAATTTATCCATCCATTTTAAAGTTTTCGAATTAAAACATTCAAGTTTTGAAAATTTCAACACCCTGTATTTCGAAAAGTAGACCCCTTAATCGCGCAAAAAAAATTATGGAAATAATATTAAAAATTTATCCGAACAAATTCAAGTAAATCACTAGCACTGCGAATACCAGCTTTGCATAGAATTTCAATATAGCATCGGTGGTTCAGTGGTTAGAATGCTCGCATTGCACGCGGGTGGCCCGGGTTCGAATCCCGGCAGAAGCATATTTATTATTATGAATCGCTGCTTCGTAAACGAGAAAGAGACTAAGGAGGCACAAGCACGCAAGCAAGGCACATAACGAAGCAACGTAACATAACGTAGCGTAACGTAACGCGTAACGGTCAGATCTTTTGCGTCGCGACCCCTGGCCGCTCAAACATAACCTGGCGTTAAGAACTAAAGTTCCAAAAATTTATAAAAATTAATTAAGCTTTCACTATTGACAGTTGTGATGGGATAAATTCTGTACATAAGGAAAGAGCTTTGTGAAGCTGTGATCAGGAAAACCCTCAAGTCGAAATAAAAAGAGATATCTGTATCTGTAGAGTAGGGAGGGTGACTTAGGTGACTACACTTAGGCCACATGTGACCCATTGTATCTACATCCTCCCGAGGAGTTGTCCTCCTATCTCATCGTTCATCCAGTCCTTCCCAGGAAGGTGGACAGGTAACTAGGAGACATCCCGAGGAGTTGTCCTCCCTCCCATCGTCCTTCCTGTCCTTCCCAGGAAGGTGGACAGGTAACTAGGAGACATCTCCTTTATATGCGCAGGTGTAGGCCAAGACTCACCGAACACACACTCTCTTATTGACGATAACTCCAGACACTCGCATAAGACATGCCTGACAGTTTTATCTTCCTGTTCACACATCCTGCATAGAGGTGTGTCCACTAGCCCCATAGTATGAAGGTGTTTCCTTAGTGGCCAGTTAGAAATCCCACTGTTAAACGTAGGTTTTTCCTGGTCATCGCTAAATATTTCTTCGGCGCCAGCTTCTCAGGGTCTCCTAGGGTGATCCTGGCAAGACTGCATCCTTTGATTCCATCCCATCTCTCAAGGACTTGAGAATGGGTGTAACGTGTGGCTAGTTCCGCAATTGTCGAAGTCGTAGTCGTAGGTGTCACTGGGTCAAAAAATTGTTAGTCCAGTCGCTTCCCTGGCAATGCGATTACCTTTACTCCAGTCGTGCCCTTTAACCTACCTCAAGATAATATTGTTATCTGCCGAGGCGTTAGCTAAATCTTGGTGGCACTCTAGTACTAACCTCGATATAACACGTTGTCTGTTCAAGGCTAATAGGGCTTGTCTACTATCAGTGCAGATTGTTATATTTTCGCCAGCGATTCCTTTTCTGGTTAGTTCTTTTGTGGCAATTGAGATCGAAGACAGAAGATTGTCGATTCATCAGTAGCAAGTCAATACGAAGATGAAAAAAAGAGATAATCCCAACTCTACTTGGTTGCGAAAAAGAAGAAGTCTGCTAACTAGGAGCTTCGTAAAACGTTTCCAACAAATTACAATAAATAAATCAGTAAGGCGAACCAGTTGGGGAATATCTGACATAAGTCGCAGTACTACATTCACAAGATTCTCTCCAGGAAGTCGATTGTCTCTATAAAACGTCTTGAATGCACAATCACGACCTCTAGAAAAGAAACGTTACAAATTTTGACAAAAAAAAACATTTTTCTGGATAACAATCTCTTTGAGATCGTCTGGCTTCCTAAAAAGAACTTATGGGAAGTCGCCGAGGACAAGTCACATTCCACATAATTTGTTTTTACAATAAATCTTTAAATGACAAATTATACACCACAATTAAACGAATAAATAAACGAATAAATAAATAAAATATGCACATGCAATACATATACATTTCCTATAATACTTTTTAGAGGCACCTAGAAGTATAAACTTCTGTATGTGCCTAATAATTTTTTTATTCTTATATATTTTATATATGTAATGAGCATGTAATGCATAAGCTATCCATTTATAAGGCACCTAGAAGGAGGAGCTTCTGTATGTGCCTATTAAAAAAAATTTTCTTATATTTTATATGGTTAAAATAATGACACTATTGAACTAAAATAACTAAAATCTAACGTATAATTTTTGACAATATTTAAAAATGGAAAAGTTGAATTACTTTTTATCACAGTTTGTTTCGAGGTATTAAATAAGAATGTTTTTAAATGTTTCCAAGCTTCTAACAACATATGTTCTACATTGTTTCTTAAATGAATTCAATTTGCTTATATTTCTGATATCAACGGGTAATAAATTATAAAATTTAGGTGCTAGGTAATCAATAAATTTCAAGTTCATAGTTGTATTGTTTCGTGGAATTTTCAACTGTTTGTTGCTGTTTGATCTGGTACAATATTGATGATCTACAATTTTTTTTAATTTATCTGATTTATGGAAATAATAACAGGACAAAAGGATGTAAAGACAACTCACATCACATATACTCTCATTGTATAATAAGCTGGTGTGATACAATCTGTTTTTGTTGAAAATCACCTTTAGGATGTAATTTTGTATTACCTGTATTGGTTTTATGTTACTTTTGTATGTTCCTCCCCATACTATTATACCATACCTAATAAGTGACTCTACCAATGTTTTATAGACCGTTACTATTAATTTAGTGCTCAAAAACTACCTACTTAGTTACATTTTTTATTCGATTTATTCTTCCTTCAGCCCTTAGACATACCTAATTGAAGTTACTAAATAGTACACAAACGTACAGCTATGAAAAAAATGCTTCTCGTATTAAATTGGTGTTTTATAACATATTCAAGAGATTCGGCGCCGGCTTTACGACCTCGGCCTAAAATTATCCCACTCACACCAAAAATTTACCAACGTAGGAGAAGTTGATTTTTAATTGGTTTTCCTAACCCCAAAAATGCCATACTAATACATTTTATTTAAAAATTTAATGGTTGTTCAGCCACTGGCTGGTATAACTAATGTTGTAAATCATTTAAACGACACAGTGGGCCGCATAAATAACTAATCGACTTAGCAGATTATTGTAATTCAGTTTTAGCAGCCATGCTGACGACTCCTCGCAATTTTCTTTAGTATGATAATACGTTTAGGTATGTCTTTTTTTAATATTTCCAAGCTAGCTTTCTAAGAACGTTCATATCATATGGGAGTTTTTAAAAATGACTAAAAGAAGAATTTAGTATTGAATGTCTGTTTCAGTGAATGTCTGTTCAGTCTTTTTCCTCGTGTCTGTCCCTTTGTTATATATTTCACCTTTTTTCCGCCACCCGTTTTGTGTGTTGTCGCTATGAAAGGTACCTTAGCGTGAAAAATGCCCCTGTGTAATCCTGTTGTAAGGTATTCATTACTAAGTATTTAAGTAACCATCATTAAAGTTGATTAGGGCCGTGAATGATGAGTACTTGCTTGGTCAATGTAGTGTTTACAATATACTTGTTCAATCTAAATACTATGCCTAACCTCCTATGCTGACTATTAAATGGCTCAATGCTGTTTGGAATACCTCATTATCATTAAAATACCTTCTATAAGATATATCAAGGTTATGTTTAAAGGTAGAACCGAAAACTTTTTGACGATCACTTTCTAAAGGTGAACGTACTTCTACATAAGTTAAATAATGACTTTATGGGTATTTAAAAAAATATATTCAAATTTTAGTCCAGACAACGAGCAGCTGAAGTCGAGTAATGTTTTGCCAAACCGGGCAACTCTTTCAAATGAAAACTATTCTATTCAAAATTTTAATTAAAACTGTTTTAAATTGAATTGTTTGTTTACTTTTTTAAGAATTTCCAAGTATGATCGATATATTTTTAGCTTACGTAGTTTACATCTCAGATATTTATAACTCACTTACTTATGGCGTAAATGCAACCAAATAAATTGTGTATTTTGAGTCCTGAAATCTTAGGTACATTATAATAGTTCATGTTAGAAATACCTACATTATGTTCACTTTTTGTTCACTTTGTGTATAGTTTTAATGTTAATTTGATTTTTATGATTTGTCAGTTAGTTGAAAAAATGATATAATAGAATTGTCAGTTTTTTTATAAAACTTCACTTGCACCTCAATTAATTGCATTTTTATTTTCATATATCGACAGAAATATTAGAAGCTGGTTAAGCTCT
>CAJUYH010010682.1:0-11934 GCA_910591685.1 Galerucella tenella
TGGACAATGTATGACGTAACGGCAAAGGATGGCTGAACAAACTATACCTATTATGTGTAGTGGGTTTGTAGTTCGAAGGGCCACATACCTCGACTTTTAACTTATCTAATTCATTGCATGGAAATGTTTTCATTTTGAAATAAAGTTGAAGCTCATAAATTCACTTTTATTACCACAACAACAACAAAAATGAGTGTACGTCGTACTCGAGAGGGAAATAAAACATCTGAATCTATGGGACACCTACTGCGCACGCGTCACTTCAAAATACAAAACTAGCGTGAAATCAGCTACTTAAATTCAATATCGCGTGCACCTATTTTAATTTGATGTTAAGTTACTCTCTTATTCGTGTAACACACACGATTATTTCTATTTATTCGACTAAAGGAAAATTGGCTCATTATTAATAATTCTAATAAAGATGTGAAAATTGCTGAAAGAGAAAAAGTATACATTTGGTATGGTTATTAGGTAACTAATTTTGTGAGAATTGTATTTGTCAACATAAACAGTATACTCGTGGTGCCAGGGAAAAGGGATATAAGTTCATTTTTTAATTAAAACGAGATATTATGTCTTGACTCTGGATATATAGTAAATATCAAAACCTTGCTTCTTCAGCTATGTGACAGCTCGATTAGTATTGGAAGTTTTGACAAATTCAAATTAAAATTAATTTCTTAATTTGTGTTGCATGAGCACCTGACTATTCTTTGTTTAAATTTAATTTTTCTACGACCGTGCGTTTTAACCCATTTTCCCGCACGCATTTTAGCTTTGAAAGTGTCACTTTCCCGCACTAGTGCGGGAATGTAAAATTATGCAAATTTTGACCATATTAGATAGTTTTATACTTCGTAAGATAACTATTGTTACAACAGGTGAATAAATATTTAGGAAATATATCAAATAAAATTCTTTCATCTACAATGACTTAAAATCGTTACCGTTACCGTCACCGTGATCGTCATATTTGTGCGACCTGCAGTTAACATCAAATAACTCCACTGAACTGGCAATTTCAAGTAATTCACAGAACGCAACAAATTGTGTTTTATATATTAATATTTATAATAATTAGTAGTTTTTAGTTAAAGCTTTGTATATGTATGCTGAAATGAAATAATTTAGGAAACATTTGTTGATATATTTTTTTTGCATACGGTCGTAGAAAAAATAATGTTCCTTACTCATGCGTGAAGCGTCTTTCCCGCCTTTGACCGATTGCCCGAACTCCGTCGCTCGGGTCAACTGCAGTCGCGTGCGGGAAAGTATCACTTTCCGCACTAGTTAGGAAAATAACTATTTAATCTTTAATTAGTTTTAGTTTAGTTGATGCTGCATGAATCCATCGACTAGCACATGCATACTATATTGATTTAAACATTTTTATTTAAAAAAAAAGCATTTTCGTTTTACACATAATTAATAATTTAAAAAAATGAAATCATAGACATATTTTGAATCTATTTTTGTGTATAACAACTTCTTCATTTGCTTTTTTTCTCTCTCATGTTGACATAAATGGTTATCAAGTCGTACCTTTGTGGTTGTATAATACATTCTGTAGATTATAGTAAATAGGTGCTAAATAACATTGAAACCTATCTGACAAGAAAACTTTTTGGTTTAAGTAATATTTAGTCTTTCTATTAGCATGTTTTTGTGTAATAATCAACCTCATTCCTGTCAAGACAATGACATTTCAATAAAAAATTTATCAACACATTATGTGGATAGTCTGGTAAGTCAGCGACATTTTGAATCTCTCGTGCAGTATTTTTAAATGAAACTTTGTTTCCGTGAACTGCTATTTAGTAATAAAGTATACTCTCAACTTTGACATGGATAAAGAAATTATCAAATTATTATAATATCAGTTGTAATAAAAGGATAGATATGTTATTTGGAAAAAAGCTGTGTGGCAACTCCAACGCACGCCTGGAGTTTACCTTTAAAGGCTTGCCTGGCCCTAATTATGTATGAATGTATGTATTTATATTGGGGAGACATTCACGGTGACCTATCTAGTTCCTGAGACTAGTAGCTCATTTAGTCTTATTTCCCGCAAGAATTTTAGTATATCTGCAGGCTTTAACTAAGGTAAATGCCCCGTTTCTCCCCAATAATCTCCTAGGTGTTGTGCCTTAGGATCTTACCAACGGTCAGGTCTCTCCTTTTTCGGTTTTGCCTGCCCTAGGATCTTTCCAGCGGTCAGATCAGTCCTTTTTTCGGTTTTGCCTATTTCTTACAATATTACATTGGAGCTGATACCACAAAAGTGTTCTGGCCTCCAAGAGGGTGTTTCATCTGCTATTTCATTTTCTTCTATTCCAGGGTGTCCTGAAATCCATAGTAAGTTGAATGTATTGTTCTCGCCTAGCTCATTGAGTTTGCCTATGCATTACCACACTATTTTGGCACTGAATACACAAGATCCAGACTTTAATGTCAGCTTGACTATCCGACATTATGATAATCCTTTGCCTTCTATATCCATTGTCAAAATTGAACTGGGTACACTTTATTATGGCGTGAATTTCCGCTTGAAAGATACTAGGGGGTTTCACAAGCTTTTAGAGTGTTTGGTTCCTGGCCCGTACACTCCCATCTCAGTTCCTTTTATTGTTTTTGAGCCGTCTGTGTACCATTGAATGGCATGCTTTAAATCAGTATCGAATCTGTCCACAAGCTCTAAATAATATTCGCCGGTGATGTTAATAGATGCTAAATACACCGCATGCATCACAAAAAACTGTTGTTGGACAGATCCACCTTGGATAAATCTGAGATAGTTCTAATGATACACTATTCTCTAGATGAAAACCCTCCAATATTTATAGGATAAATATCTGTCTTGAGCAGATTGAAAGACCTATTTTATTTATTTTTTTGGTTTGCTTTGAAACGCGTTCTATGAAAGCATTTTGTTTATCAACCAATTGTCATCTTATTCTTCCTTCACACTATATAAATTTCAATTACTCGGACTTTTATGATCTTCCGTGATGAAAAATGAATATTGGCTTATTGTGGCGCACGTTTTAAAAAACTTAGTTTCATTTTTGCAATAATTGTGAACGAACCACACCCAGTAGTTATTATGACAGGTTTTCTGGATTGTAGGCGGTAGTCAAACGCAATATTTCTGCCCTAACTCTACATGGAATGGTGAAGATTGATTTGAAAAAATTAAAAAGATATTCATCCAAGAAATTAAAATTCATTTCTTTCTATAGTGTGGAATTATTTTCCAAAATCTTTCTCCTTGGTTCTTTTGAAAGTAATTAAATTTGTATCGTGTATAAGCCGTTTTGATTTTCTGCATCAAGAATAAATGGTTACTTCTTCAGTCTTCTCCGATTCGTGACTTAAACCCATGATAGTATCAAACATATTTTTCATGTTTTATCTTCTATAAATAGAAAATAAATGAAACAACGATGAATACTCTGCACAATATTAACTACAACATTTATTTGAATTGAAACTAAAAAAAATCATGAAAAGAGACAATAATGTATAACAGTAATGTCCGATCCCGCATCATGGATAAGCATAGATGAGTTTTATGGTAAACATGAATGACTAATGACTGATTTCACTAACCATTTCCAGAAATTGGTAATACCCAAAACTGAATTCCTAAATACAGTTTTGGCCTCGAGAACAAGCCTTATTTTACTTGTTTTTCACATGAAACTCGATGGTAAAAACGGCATCCCTTCGAAATAATGAAGCCTACATGTATAGTTTGGCAACGTACAACGCTGCCAGAGCTTGAAGAATCCCATAACAAATTTGGAAAAGTACTCATATTTTAATATTCATACATTAAAAAAATAAAGTTAATAGAAAACATCCAAGGAAACAAGCACATCATATTGTTAATACTGTTAATAATAAATAATAAAATTTCCGTTTTCCAATTATTATCCCTATATACTTAGCACTTTAGCTTTTTCATAGTTAAACGTGGCAATATCGAATGTTTTCGACTGCATTCCTTTCACGGCTTCAGATAAACTTGCCAAAGTATAACTACCGATCTATATGATATTTAATCCATATCCAACTAAAAGATGTACGTATGAGAAAGTAGGTTATACACTTACCGATTGTAGGAGTACTTAATGGTATATGGTTCAACTTACCTAGAACAAAAAAAAACAATGAAATTGTTATTTTAACACAAATAAAATGGAAAGAGTTTCTTTTCCGTGGATGGTTTACTAAATAGAAACTTTCCATCGAGGTTCGTATATTATTTTATTTATAACCATAATTAAATTACGTCTTCACATATAAGTGGTTGTAAGAAATAATATATATGTGGTAGTCATCTAGCTTGATTGACTGTTCAATCAACAACCTACTAAGGGTGGGTTTATCAATGCCCGGTTAAATCTGTCAGCTACGTAGTCCTCAGCTATCTCTAGCCGCCAGTCAAAGTCTCGGTTCCAATAGAAAGCGTTTATCAATGTTGACAGCTGACAGCTAGCTAACTGGAGGCTAAGTGTAATTGAGCATTTGACAACCTTGTTCGGGTTATGAACGTGAGTGTAATGTTGTTAGAGTGTAAATTTCTCATTTTAATTTAGTGTAAGGAAGATCACCCGTTACATGAAATATACATATTATTATTTTTATTCGCATATAACATATATAACACAGTGAATCAAGAATATAAAGGTGAAAGTTATTATTTTTCTATTTCACCGTAGGTAAGCTTACTCTGACAACATCGTGGAAAATTTCACTTGTCAGTGTCAAAATTGTGGTACTGTTATTTTTATTTCGTCTATGTTGTGCTTTGTTGAGTTGTTTGCATTTGAGCATGTCCACAAAACAAAAAAGATATCCCAATTTCACGGAGTCAGAGCGACAATTAGGTACTTATAAAAGTAGCCGTTCACCATAAAAGTATAATAGAATGCAAAAAGACGGATGCTGTCACTTGGCGAGAATAGCTGGAATTTGTTAGAGTATCATGAGAACACTGGGTTTAGCTAATCGAAACCGAGTAATAAACTCGACATCATCGAGCTCTTCAAAGGGATTCATCCGTTCTTCAACGGTATATGGTCGTCTTTCGTACTCTAAAAATTCCAATATTTCGCCAATCTCCAAGCTTTTCATCGAAAAGGTCGTCAATTCCTCAAGATCCATTGACAATAACAATGAAATAAAATACAAACAGAACCTAGATGCTACTAAACTACTATAAAAGAATCCAATAACCTTGTCGATTTCACCTTAAACGATAATAACACAATCAAATTTAAAGTTGAAATAATCTTTGTTGGAAAATGTAAGCAAACATGAAAAGATCATGACACGTACAGTTGTCAGTGAGAATCTATGATTAGAATAACGGAACACCTCTCTCCCGTATTTAACTGTATGTTCTGTGGTTAACATCAACTTGATAGTGGCGGCTAGGATAGCCGAAAGTTTGACTGCCAGCTAATGCAAACTGGCAGTTGATAAACACTTTGACCAACAGCTAAGATTTAGCCGAAGGCTACAATGTTTAACCGAGCATTGTTAAACCCGCCCTAAGCAGCGTAGTTCAACTAGCTGCCTGAATAAGAAATTGACAGTTTATACTTTTATAAATGTGGCAAGGTCAGTAAAGAGAGGTCCTTAGTCCTTATATTAAAATGTACAATATAATAATGTATTTGAATAAATGTATATAGGTATTCATTTTAAATGATTTTTTCTGTGTCTTAAGATGGTCTATTAAAAAATAAGAGGACGTACCAAGGAGATCCATTACCAAAATTGAGTGTACGTAGGTACTTGTGACGTTCTAATTAAGACTTCTTTAGTAATAAAAGATGTCATAAGGATGTCCTGAAGATGGGTATTGGTCTGAAACGGACGTACCTGGGACTTTAGATGTATGCTAACTGACATCCTAGGAACGTTTTAGGTAGGTACGTACTTGTGCTGCCTGGGCGTGCCTTGAAAAAACAGTAGATATTCTGCGTCGCTAGATATTGTCTCGACTGCCAATCAATTTGAATCCCATGATACCCGTACGTTTAATATAGACCCCGTATAGTCTTCTAGGCGTATAGGATCGTCTCTGTAGGACGACTTTTGTACGCCAAAGGCATAATATTATACCTACGACATACTCAAATCTTTGTTTAACAAAACCACTACTTTTGACTTGAATTTAAGTCAATGCTAGCCGATTTCATTATTATATTTTTTCATAAACTAATTTACTTAGATATGAAGCACGTGACGTAATTATTTATTTCTGTAACAAGAAAAAAAAGTTCCCATCAAGCACAAACAATACATAGATAATCTTGTTTATTGGACCATGTGGTAGACTAAAAAAAACCGCTTTAGACAACTGTATTATCAAACGAATAATTATTGAAGGTTTGTAGAATATTCTGCGTTTCTAACCTGGGGCTTCTCACGAACTTCGATATGTAGTTTTTTTTTCAACTATCGATTGTCTAATAATCGATTTGGAAAATAGATAAATTCGATAGATACCTCTTAAATTCTTGGTCAAACATCAGAAAAACCTTAGCAGGAGCGTAGGTGGAGGAGCATTAAATTAGTTGTCAAAAGTTGTGATAAGTATTGCGAAATATTTTCATATATAATACCACGAGAGTGAAAATTTTGTCGGCAAAATTTTTCGATTGTCATGAAAGTTTGTTGCTTGGCAATATTGCGAATGACATTTTTAACAAAACCACGAGCCGTCAGGCGAGTGGTTGTGGATTAAATGTCGCATGAGCAAAATTACCTAAAAGCAACAAACTTGAATACGACAAGAGAAAAATTTTACCTCACAAAATTTTTAATTGAGTGGTATTCGACATGACTATTTCACGAGAGAAAAACGAAAAAATCATATAATTTTATACACATAGATTTGATATATTAAACGTCAAAAAATTGCCGCGACAAGACAAAAAATTGCCAGTTCAAAACCTTCAAATTTTGTCAGTTATCAATTTACTCTAGTGAAATAGTTGGCGAAAGATCCCGCTAGCTATCGAAAAGATCCCGCCAGCTATCGAAAATTTCCCTGTAGGTTCGTAACTATAGTAACGAGTGTTAAATTGCGCATTTGTCATTGTGACATGCTAAATTTTGAAGTCGTTGAAATGTCGCGATTTGGACAAGATTCTTTAAGTTCTATCCAAGAAAAAGTGACCGAAAGTAAACCCAAAAATGCAATACTTTTATTTCTTCCACTCGATAAATGTTCTACCGAATTACACTCGTGCATCAAAATTACCGATAACTTTTCATGAAAGCATGTTGTCTAATAACTGCATGAGTTTATTTTCATATTTTGGCGAAAGAGCCCGACTCCGAAGGCAGACAAGTTGCTAAGGCTATGAGTTTTATACGAAAATAAACAGAACTGTTCTTATATTTTTTTAATTTCATATCAGTAAAAAGGAAAGCAGGAATGGTTTTGGCTTACTTTCTCAATATCTAGAGCTAAATGGGAAATAAGTATTGTGAAATAAAATAATTCTGTTTTTTTTTATGTTAATTTTTGTAATAAATCCGAAAACACTTCATATTTCCGAGAAAGTTGTAGAGATGCATAGGACATTGTACTTGAATTATGTCTAGAATCCCAAGGATATGTAACATATAGATGGTTGCATTTAAAATAAGAAAGTTGGTATAGTGTCACATGACACACCCTATATATTCTAATTGGCAGTTCCACACTGTATATACAACAGGTAGTGGAGGGTCAATTTGTATAAATTTTAAAAGAAATCATTATAATCATCCAACCTCTACAATCAGCTAAAAAACCAGCGTGAATTTTATTTAAAAACAAATTAGTGACCTTTATTTATTTTATATAGACATTTCATCTGTTCGGCCTGACGATACAGTGGAAGCAATTATAATAACAATAGAACCGTCTAGCATTGACGTAGGTCCACATCTTAATATTTTTTTAACAAAGTTAACAAGTTTTGCGAAAAAAAAAACTTTGCATGAAGAATTAAGATGTAAAATGTAAAAAATAAGTGGTTCTTATTCAATGACTGCGCAAACTTTTTTGATTGACAACGAAACGTTATTATTGCGAAGAGCGAAATTCTTATTATGTGCAGACGTTAAGTGGTGATTTTTCATTGGTTAAGGTGTCAAGTTTTGTGGAGTACAAGTAATGGTATTCGTCTTCGGTTGAAATGAAATAAAAGAAATCCCGTTAATCATTTCAGTAATATCAAAATATTTATTATTTATTCATCCATAAATGGAAACGTATAGAATGTTTTTCATAAAAAGTAAAAAACAAACACAGACGAGGCAGTAAATGAATACATTTTAAATATGAGGGATTCAAACGCTTAATTAATTTGCCAAATTTTACCAACAAAATAAAGGAAAAATAAATAAATATTAAATTTCTTTTGAAAGGAGCTCGTAGCACAGAGCGCCTATAATAAACGGAAAACGGAGGTCAGATGTCTCAACAAAGGACTATGCTTCCAGCTTATGGAAAATGAAAGACCACTCAAACGCGCATATTTTGATACCAACTTATTCGTCTTGAAAAATAGAACATTTGATAACATTGCTCCAATGTTGAGATTTAACTAGTAAACCCACAAAATAAGTTTATTTGTCAGAAATTTTCGATTCGATTACATAATCTAACCATTCAATAGGACACCACCTGCTGCGGTGAAACAGAGTCGGACTTGTGAATATAGTTGTACATACGATGAATACCCGTTTCGTCGTAACAAAATAATAGGATTATTTATTTTTCAGTTGTATAAAGATATGATAGATTATAGATTGCAAATATTTATACCCGACAGATCCCCGACAGGTAATAGGGGTATGAAAGAAAAGGGCGTATCCATCTTATTGTAGACTAACAAGTTTTAACTACAAATGACCAGTTTTAATAAATAATCGCTCTGTGTGCTAGAAGTGTGCGTATTCAATTTAGAGATTTTTTAAAGTCAAGGTTTTGAAAACTAAGAAAATGCAGTGTTACGTTTGTGAACATAGAGTTCGTCCTAGAGGATTTCGGCGTTGTGAGGAATTAAACGATCTTCCAGAGGGATTTCAGAACGCCGCCCGCCATCGTAGAGGGAATAATAATTTGCATCAAAGAAATATGGAAAATGGTGAGGTTATTCATATTAATTGTTATAGACAGGTTATGACCGACATTGAAAGGGATAATGTAGGAAATGATGAGACTTCTTGTGTGTTTAATTGTGTACCGCAAAGACGCAATATTTTTTTTGTTTGCGATGGTAATAGAAATCTCCAGACAATTTCTTTTGAAGCCAGGATAGATATATATATTTAAAATAGAAATATACGTCCCAAAAGGTAGGTATTGCTGTATTGATCATTTTAATGATGAAGGGTGGTTGTCGTCAGATTTAATCGGAGCGCTGCGTGCTAATCCTCGCAACGAAGTCATATCTCCTAACGAGATATCACAATGGTTTCGAGTATTAAGAAATGCTTCCTTTGATGCTGTAAAAAATCAATTTGACTCTGAAGACAATTTTGATGATGAGGACTTTAAACTTATGACAAACTTAAGTAAAAATAATTTTGTGGACATGTTTACGTATTGCAGTGACATTGTTGTATATGAAAAAAATTAAAGTCATTAATAAAAGGGATCTTATTACATTTTTAATAAAACTAAAGTATGATTTACCTGATAATCTGTTAAAAGTCTTAATCTCGTATAAATGCCGATCAACTGTTAGCCTAGCAATAAAAGCTGTTAGATTATGTTTATCTCACAGATTCGTTTCCGAAAATCTAGGTCCCAGATCAATAGCTCATCAAGATTTTGTTAATACTTATGTAACGGATTTTGCCAATGAGTTTTATAACCCCGATCCCGATAACAAAAAAGCTATTATCTATATCATGGGTGGGCAACAGCCGGCCCGCTGTATGATTTGATCCGGCCCGCAACCCGTTCAACTGAGAATATTGCAAAATAAAAACCTGTGTCGGCGATCATCAAAGAGTGAGGCGGCAAACATCAAAGTCTTCGATGTTTGTCGCTTCTCTGGCGGCGCAACACAAGATTATTTCTTCTCAACTGTTCTACACTAGACGATTCTAGATCATTCCTTCATTTTGCTTATATAAGCGGGTGGATGTCCCGAACTTTTCACTGATGAAAGTTAATAAATCAAAATATCGTACAAGGCTGACTGACGATAATTTGGAAGATTCTTTACGTCTTTGTATCAGTGGAATTTATCCAAACATGGATGGATTAGTTTCCCAAGTTTAAGCTCAAGTGTCTCATTGATTTTGGTATCGATATTTAACTTTCGTAGTTTGTAACAATTCGAAATTCAACTATTTAATTATAATGTTATTATTTAATTTTCTTATTTCTAAATAAATTGATATTATAATAACATTGTCGTATTATTTTATGTTTGATATCTATCGCAAAAAATTATGAGCACTACAACACTACTTTTAAATGCGACCCGCGGACGTATTTGCACGCTAAAGTTTGGCTCACAACATGTCAAAGGTTGCTCATACCTGATCTATATCGATGGTACTTACTTAAAAATACCAAAATCATTTAATTTCCAATCATTACGGCAATCTTATTGCTTGCACAAAGTTTATCATCTTTTAAAACCCATATTAGTAGTTGCTTCAGATGGATATATTTTGGATGTCCACGGACCTTGACCTTATTTTTTAGATTCGCGGAATAACGATGCTTCAATATTGCAGCATAATTTCGCTAATCAAGAAAGACAAGATGCGGACCAATTAAATACTTGGTTACAACCAGGCGATATTATAATTGTTGATAGGGGTTATCGTGATGCAGTAAATTTCCTTTATAATTTAGGTTTAGAATGTTATATTCTACCCACAATAGACCGTGGTGATAGGCAGATTTCAACGAATGATACTAAAAGAGCACGGCTTATAACAAAAACGAGATGGATTGTTGAAAGCCGTAATGAACATTTAAAAACAGTGTTTAAATGTTTCAGGGAACAAATACCTATTCAACATGTACCGAATTTAGCTTAATTTTTTAGTATTGGATGTGCAATAATTAATCGGTACTTTCCTGCTATACATATGCAGGGTGCAACTGCACAATTACCTCAAGCAATGAACGAATTAGCAAGATATGAGAATGTAGTAAAAGCTCTAGTGGAAGTTGAACGTTTGCGGGTAAACAATGCTGCATGGATTAATGTGAATGAACTGCAAATACCCGAAAAGTACACTTTGCGAATAGAAGGTAATGAGGTCCTTAGGCGATGCCTGTAGGGGGAAGGTGGAGCGCGTAAGAGGGGATACTCTAAGAATTAACCATTATCTTTTAGTATCACCCCTTACGTCGGGTTCATTACCTACACACATTTCACAAGCATTTTTGTATTAACAGTTAATAGACATTTAACATCTAGCATATAAAAAAATCTTTTGCGCACCTCTATCCTATTTTTTTAAGAGTTACCGATGCCAACAACTACACTACAAAATACTCCAAAATACTGTCCTCCATTTCTTTTACAAGTTGGTTATTTTTCTACAGACATAGGTAAGCTATGTCGTTCCTCAATTTTCTAAATATTGTCCTTTCTCCGTTTTTCATGCAAAATGGCTATACTTGGCAGTTATGGACTAACAATTTTTTTCAGCGCTTCCTTCTCAGCACACCAACACTCTCTCACAGGCTTCATAGATTCCATCAAATGTTTCATGAATTTTTTAATTTTGTTTGATTTTCTGTTCCAGAAATTTCAACAGCTCTACGGATCTCTAAAGTATACTTTGCATGTTTAGTTTCTTAACTGTATGGGTTTAATATTTGCATGCTCAAGCTTGAGTGTAGTAGGGGTTGGTAAAATAGTGGTGATATTGGGCTGTTAATGT
>CAJUYH010010683.1:0-11933 GCA_910591685.1 Galerucella tenella
TCAAAATTGTCTGGAATTTATCAGTATAATTACGTTAAACTCAAGACTATTGCTTCAATACACCCTCTAATAAAAAGATACATGGTAGTTCTCGGCGTTTCATGACGAAAATACACATACTGGATGTTTCTAGAGCCATGTGGAAAGAATTTAGGAGGTGATCTAGGTATTAATTCATTCATTCATTCATACTTGAACTGAATCTTTGTACCTTTGCCCAAGTTATCAACCCACTTCCATTCCAGAAGCTTCGTGTCTTCTATATGGGCCACCAGTTTATCTAGAGGAATCTTCGGTAGTTATGATAATTGTATTATTTCAATTTCAAAGTGCTTCTGTCTGAGTCCTTGTAAGTTCTCACAGAAGCAGAGTATGTGAGTGGGTGTTTTATCGTAGAGTTAACATTTTCTGCACATAGGCTCACAAACTTTGCCCATCCTGTCCAGATCTAGGTATGTAATTTATGATGATCCCTTCCTTCAACACAATTTGATCAGTTTATACCTAGCCGTCAGGGATGTTACAAATTAAAGTTAACTTGTGAGTTTGTCAGTCAGAGTAAATCTCCTACACGCAAAACTTAATAATTCTTTTGAACTATATGTTTCCAAAAAAAGGTTTACTAAAAAACAATATCCGCATTGGTAGCACTATGATATCATTGAAAATCTTAAAATTGAACATAAATTATTCAAAAAATATAAGCTTACTCGAAACCCCTAAGGTTTATCATGACTTTTCGAGATATAGATCAGAACTAAAATTAAAAATTAAAACAGCATTATGAACATTATGCTAGAAAATCCGAGGAAAACATTTTGCTTGAACCTAAATCATTCTGGAACTTTATCTACAGTAAAAAAGGCGTATCATCGACAATCCCCAATACTATGTTCTTCAATAATGTGAAACTGGACAACGTTCAGGATATAGTTAATGGTTTTGGTACGTTTTTCTCAAGCAATTATACGATTTCCAATGGTAATATTACTAGTATCTCAGAGAAAGAAGTTTTGGCTGCCTTAAAAAAATTGAAACCAAAAACCACTGCTGGAATAGACGGTATACCTGCCTACCTGATTAAAGACTGCCGCCAAGCTTTGGCTCAGCCATTAACAATAATTTTCAACTTGATTTTGAAAAGTTCTAATTTTCCAGATAAATGGAAGGCCTCATATACATGTCCTATTTTTAAAAAGGATGATAAGAATGATATAATCAACTATAGGCCAATAACTATTCTGAATAACTTTTCTAAGGTGTTTGAAATAGCAATACATGAATATCTCTCCAATAAGGTTAAACATATTATCTTACCAAACCAACATGGTTTTATGTCGGGTAGGTCAACTATCACTAATTAATTCTGCAAAACGAAATTCATTGCAGAGACGTTTGATGAAAGAAGTCAGGTAGATGTAGTCTACACTGACTCCTCCAAGGCGTTTGATAGAATCAATATTTTACTAGTTAAACTGGACACACTAGGATTTCATCCAACACTAATAAATCTCCTTAAATTATATCTATCGGGTCGACCGCAATTTGTAAAATGTTTTGGTTATAATTCAACGTTTTTTTATCAAACCTCTGGAGTACCTCAGGGCTCTGTCTTGGGGCCACTTCTTTTCATTTTATATGTTAATGATTTTTCTGTCTCAAATTGATGTAAAAGCTTTGTTGTATGCTGACGATCTCAAGTTAATTCACAGAATCGATTCTATCCATGATTGCATTAAACTCCAAAATAATATCGAACTACTAAATGACTGGTGTATAGAAAATGAGTTGTACCTAAATGTCAGTAAGTGCAGTGTCATGTCTTTTTGCAGGAAGGAGCTAGGCATTGTGTTTCAATATAATCTAGATAACTCGGTTTTGGTACGACCTGACCTAATTAAAGATCTTGGTGTTTATTACGATCCTAAACTAACTTTCACTGCGCATATTGATAAAATCACTGCAAGCGCTTATCGCATTCTCGGATCCGTAATTAGAAACATGAGACTATTTAAATCTTTTACTACAATGAATTTACTGTTTTCTGCATTTATACGGACCCAACTGGAATGTGCCAGTGTTATATGGAATCATATTTATAATATACATATTTCTGCAATCGAACGTATCCAGAGGCGCTTCTTTAAGTCAGCATGTTTCATTCTGGATGGTTTGTATCCGGCGCGGAATATATCGCAACAGTACTTTTATGATCGATTTGGTGCACACATTCTGCTGAGAAGGCGGTCAATGTAATCTGTATTATTTTCATATAACATTATACACCAGAAATTAGACTGTGATGATCTAGTTGCCATGTTAGATTATCATGTTCCTAGGTTTAATTCCCGAAATAATCAACTGTTTTGTCCACGAACTCATTAAACTAATATATACAAATCTTCACCTCTACAGTTTCTAATTGAAAATTATTCTAATATAGAAAAATCTGTTGACATTTTAAACTGCAGCCAATCGTCAATTAGACGTTATTGTTTAAAAACCTCAATCTATCTTACATGCGAAACAGCTTTTAATTACTGTTTTCTCTTTTTTATTCTATATTTTAATTCCAATTGGTGCTAGTTCAATTTACGATATATGTGTAGTTTGAGCATATGTTTTCTTATATATTGTGATAGTTTTTTTTTGTAAATTATCGTATGTTATTTATCTAACTACTACCAACCTTATCCTTTAAATTGGGTATCTCCCGTAGGATATTGTAAATAAATAAATAAATTCTTCCCAACGATCCTAATAATTGATAGTTGACGTTTGACAGCGAAGAATTGAAAGTCTTAAAACAGAATATTGATTGATCCTCAATAATTTGCTCCAATATGGGTAGATATTTATTTGTAAAACGTATCCACTTTGGAAACATCCTAATAACCGTGAAATACGTCAATAAAAAAAGGATGGTTCAGGAAACGTATGAAAATAAATAAAAAAGAAAGATGAAATATTAACATCGTATCGGAAACTTATTCCTTCCTGACATTTTCCCGCCTCTTTGACCATTGCTCTCAAAATCAATCTTACTCGGAAACGAATTGCTTATCTGCCCCATCGTTAACCTATACTTATCGATCGGTAGCCATTACGGCTTGAAGACGTTCGAAGTAAATGTTATTAGAGTCAGTAATGTGAAATTTTTATTTACCAGCAGGTATTTTCAGGGATATATACCAACATATACAGTGCTTTTCAGATAAAAGTATCCACCTTCAATAACTTTTGTAATACTGGTATTTAGAAAAAATCCAAAAACACGTCAATTTATGTTGGAAGGGGCAAGCATTATGGCTTATTTAAACTTACTGGAAAAGCCACCCCCTCACCCCTAGCAGCATCCCCTTCATTTTTTTAAATTACTTTTTATATTTTTTATGTAAAATTTGGATACTCCTCTTTGAGCTGATTTCAAAAATGTATAATACTTGTAGGTTGAAGTGGTTAGTTTATGAGATAAACAATTTTTCTTTTAAGAGCACAAAAATCCAAACAACAAAAAACTTTACTTTTTATTAAAGTTTGACATTGTCAACTAGAATTTGTAGTCACTATTGATAGAGTAATTTGATACATTATTTATTTTGTTTCTCTGAAATGGTTTACTCTTTGCAAGAAAGAATTGAAATTGTAGGTTTATACTACCAAAATAATAATTGTGCAAGAGCTGCTGCTAGAATATTTAACGAATTACATGACGGAAGACATGCAACTCATAAGTATGTAATTCAACTGATGGAGAAATTTACCACAACAGGGTCTGTTTGCAATAAAGTGCATAAGCGAGAGGGACTCGTAAATAACGAAGCAATCCAAGTGGCAATTTTAGGGCAAGTCAGCTTAGAGGCTCAACAACCCCAATCGTTGTCAACAATAAGTAGAGCGATCGGTGTTTCATCTTCTACAGTTTTCCGAGTTCTACATAAATTCAAGTACCACCCATACAAAGTTAAGTTGGTGCACGAGTTGAATGAAGATGATTTTGATCGTCGTCTAGAGTTTTGCGAATCAATGACGCAAATTATCAATAACAATCCACAATTCTTAAACAATATTTGCTTTTCTGATGAATGCTCATTTTCATTAAATGGCTTAGTAAGTAGGCATAATTGTAGATATTGGGCTGAAAGTGATCAACATATTATGCGTGAATTCCATACACAACATCCCCAAAAGTTAAACGTTTGGTGTGGTATCCTAGGTGACCACATTGTCGGACCTTTCTTCATCAACGGAAATTTGAATGGTGAATCATATCTTGAGTTACTCAGGGAAGGGGTTGACCCACGTATTACAACAATGATAGAAAATGATGATAACCTTTCCGAAGATTTACTGGTATTTCAACAAGACGGAGCTCCCCCACACTATGCTATGCCTGTCCGACAATTTTTAAACGAAACATTCCCCGCTCGTTGGATAGGTAGAAGGGGGCAGATGATGGAGTGGCCACCTAGGTCACCGGATTTAACACCCCTAGACTTCTTTTTATGGGGGTATTTAAAAACAAAAGTTGATGCTACCCAACCAGAATCTCTGGATGATTTACGAGAGAGGATAGAAAATGAATGTCGACAATTAAATCCAGCCGTATTAAGCAATGTCAGAGAGGCATTTCAAAATAGATTATACCATTGTATGGAAGTGAATGGTACTCATTTTGAACACTTATTGTAACTCCATAATAAATAGCACAGTTAAAAAGATTAAATAGTTTGAACTGTTGTACAACCCATTTTAGTACAGGCATTTAAGGTGAAAGTAAATAATAAGTAAAATTTGTGCTCTTAAAAGAAAATTTGTTTATCTCATAAACTAACCACTTCAACCTACAAGTATTATACATTTTTGAGATCAGCTCAAAGAGGAGTATCCAAATTTTACATAAAAAATATAAAAAGTAATTTAAAAAAATAAAGGGGATGCTGCTAGGGGTGAGGGGGTGGCTTTTCCAGTAAGTTTAAATAAGCCATAATGCTTGCCCCTTCCAACATAAATTGACGTGTTTTTGGATTTTTTCTAAATACCAGTATTACAAAAGTTATTAAAGGTGGATACTTTTATCTGAAAAGCACTGTATACCAACATATCATATTAATGAAAAACATTGTGAATTAGTTCCATGTATACCTATTAGTAAAAACTTGATAGGGAATTCGTAGAATCCTGAATTTGGAACTCATAACTGTGACAAAATTTATATCTGTAGAGCTTTCAGGAATTTTAAAACTGAAGTTTCCAAACACAAACGTATAGAGTGAGATCCCAGAGCGATAAAACATAACTTATATTCAAATAGATGAAATGTTAGATTCTCAGTAGCATCTCGTGTGCTTTGAATACCTGTATGTGGAGTTATCCTAAGGGCACCTGGGAAGGTATAAGGTGAGAAATATTACTAAAAATAAGAGTTACTTAACTTCAATTTGAATGTCTGATTTTTATATATTATGTTTTGTAGAATAATATTCCAGTGTAGTATCATGAGTGTCAGACACTTTCCATGGACCAAAACTTTTGTCAGACGCTGTGAAGCTCCACAAAAAATGAATGAACATAATTCATTTTCACATGTCTGAATTTCAAATATGTTATCAAGGCAACTATTACTAAGTTACATGTGCTCCAACAGATTCGAACTATACTGAATACTAAGCGTTTACGGAGCTTGTGGAGGTTGAAAGTGTCTGACGGAAGTTTTGGTCCATGGAAAGTGTCTGACACTTATTGATACTACTCTAGAATATTATTCTACAAAACATACAGTGTGGAAACCACTTATGGAATAAAATTCTTTATGTCATTATTTTAGAAAATTATAAAAAATGCCGAGACACGTCAACTTTTGAATTGAATTGTGCGTTATGTGAACATAAATGTAAATGTACAGGATGATTCACACAAGTATGCCATAGTCAGTGTTGTTTTTTTTTAATAAAACACCCTGTATATTTGCATATTTTTGAAATCCTCTTAGGCCCAGTTGTACAGTCTTGGTTCAAGCAGAGCTCAAGGTTGAACTTGGTTCAAATTTCAAAGTTCAGTTGTACAAAGCTAGTTGAAGGTAAAGCTTGGTTCACTGGATGCCGCTTTATCAAGTTCAACTAAGCGGCCAAATTTGGGCGCTTAAACCTAGTTCTATTATAACATTACCTAAATTTTTGTATTATTTTGTTCTAATCGTTGTGATATCAGTATTTAACTATTGTGTGTTTGTGCCAAATAAAAATAATGGCTCACCAACTACCTGAAAATCTTGTGGAACTAACAGATGATGAAGACTTTGTCGAAGCAGTAGAAGTATGAATAAACGCTAAAAGACGTCGAAAGAAATATAGAAATAGAATGGATTATTTTCAAGAATGGATAGATGAATGGAATTTTCTAGTATATCTTTATACTTTTTTACCAAACAAAGTAATATTGTTTCTTCTGTGGAAGAAAAATTAGCTGATCTTTTACCCTCAGCCATATCCTCCCAAAATTATAAATTACTGGCTATTTGTAAAACTTACAGTATATTCTTACGTTTTGTGTGTACGTTGTGTTGAAAAAAATCGTGGATTAATGTTTTCTATTAGGCAGGTCTCACTTCAGTCTTCACACTTATTACAACTCATGAACTGAACATAGATCAAAAACCTCGTGAAAATTTCATATTCTTACAAATAAAATTTGATTCTTGACAGAAAGAATCAACTGCGCACGTGCAAACGCTACCAACATAACATATCTTTCCTTAAGCCAAGTTTTGTAGAGCTGGGCTCAAATATGACCTGTACAACGGAAACATATTTCTGAACCTAGTTCATCCCTGAACTTAGTTCAGTAGAACCAAGGCTTGAACCGTAAGTGAACAACTGGGCCTTAATGAACCGATTCCAACAAACTAAATAATGTATGGTCAATTATAAATCATACAGGGTGAAATTTTAAAATTAATAATCTATTACACTTGAAATATTGGTACTTTTTTAAATTAGCTAAATATGGATTTATCAAAAATCTGAACTAACTAATTATTAGATGGATTTGTATATTAAACAAAACCTGCTACGCCCAAGAATTTTATCATGAATACCTAAAATTGCCTAAAAACGCCAATAATTAGACAAAATCGGTAAATGATGTGGATTGTTTTAAATCGGTAAATAATGTGGATTGTTTTCTATTCTGTCAGTTGTTGATGTGTTGACAGTTGTTTATACTGAAAAAGTAAAATCTTTGTCAAACACTCTTTCCTTGTTGACATAACAATGAAATATTTAACTGAGACTCACCGAATTGAGATTTTAATGATAATCGGGTACGGGGATAACTGCAGAAGTCAAGTTGAAGTGGCAAACTTATTTAATCACAGGTATCCCGAATTGCCCAATATTTCACAAAGTACTGTGTCCAAAATTCATGTACAATTCATAGAACTTGGACATGTCAAGCCATTGGAAGGAAAACCACACTTCGTTGAAGATGATGTGAAAGTGGATATTTTGTTGAGTGTCGAAGAGAATCCAACTTCAAGTACAAGTCAAATTGCCCGTGAAAATAATGTTAGTCATACAACTTTTCTAAGATGTCTCCATGAAGAAAAACTTCATCCCTACAAATTAACTTTTGTGCAGGAGTTCACAGAGGACGATCCAGATCGTAGAATGGATTTCTGCGAAAGATTGATGAATAAGCTGAATAGAAATGAGATAGCTCTTGGTACCATTCTTTTTTCTGACGAATCAACATTCACATTGAATGGAGAGGTAAACCAACAGAATTGTAGAAATTGGTCTGCAGAGAATCCTAATTGGATGCGTGAGACACATACTCAGAACCCTCAAAGGCTAAACGTTTGGGCCGGTATCAGAGGCGGCCATATTATTGGTCCTATTTATAGATGGAAATTTGACAACTGAAAAATATTTAAATATGTTTAAAAATGGAGTTTTTACTGCGTTGGCAAACTTATATCCCAACGCAATAGATCCTAGCTTACCGAATGAAAATGTTTGGTTCCAGCAAGACGGGGCAACACCTTATTATGCTTTAATGGTGAGAACTTATTTATATGAAATCTTCCCCAATAAATGGATTGGACAAATAGGTACTATTGAGTAGCCAGCTAGATCGCCAGACCTTACGCCGTTAGTATATGCAACACAACCAACTAGCATTGTAAACCTCAAAGACAGGATAACTACAGAAATACGGAATATTTCACCTCAAACTTCAAACAAAGTTGAGGAGGAGTTATATAGGAGACTGTGCTATTGCCAACAACTAGGTGGAGAACATTTTGAGCATTTATTTTAATGTATTTTTTTTAATTGCACAAAAAAGTCGCATCAACCATAGTAGGTTATTAGCGACGGTACAGTATGTAATTACACTGAATTGAATACATTGATTGATTTTAAAAATATTATCAGTTTATGATAATTATTATACTGAAATAATGTTTTCAATGTGTTAGGTAGTCCACAGTTTTTTCTTTGTGTATAGTATTTAGGACATTCTACGAGGATATGTTTCACTGTTATAACTACATTACATAGATCACATACTGGGTTTTCTTCACGTTTTATTAGGTAACTATGAGTTAGTATAGTATGCCCCAACCGTAGACGTGAAATAATCACTTGGTGTTGCCTGTTATTGGAAAATGGGAGCCACTTTTTATGTATTATTTCAATGTATTGAAATCAAATACATCAGGTATTTTATGTATGTGTTTAATAACTGTAAAAATAAAAATTTCACCCTGTATAATTCATAATTGACCATACATTATTTAGTCTGTTGGAATCTGTTCATTAAGAGGATCTCAAAAATATGCAAATATACAGGGTGTTTCATTAAAAAAAACAACATCGACTATGGCATACTTGCGTAACTTAATTCAAAAGTTGACGTGTCTCGGCATGTTTTATAAAATAATGACATAAAGAATTTTATTCCATGAGTGGTTTCCACACTGTATATAAATATCAGGCATTTGAATTTGAGTTGAGTAACTCTAATTTTTAGTTATCTTTCTCACCTGATACCTGCCCTGTTATGTCTTATCGCTCTGGGATCTTGGACCAGTAGCAAACCAGCTATCTCGCTCTCGAATCGTCCCTGCTGTCTAAGCTTCCGTTATTCTATTCATCAATTTTTTTCTTCATGAATTAGACTTTCCTGGCTTTGCTGTTCCGACATTTCGCGAATGCCCGACTGTGATTTTGTAATCGTTCTGTATGTATCTTTTTTGTTTCATGCTCCGATCGACAATAGAAAGAAGGAATATTTCATCTTCTTAGGAATACAAGGAATAGTATTTTTTGATGAAGATATTCCGCGTGGTATAATGAAGCCATTTTTAATTAATTACTCCTTCAAAGTCGATTTAAAGCAATATTGTTTCGTACAGGAAAAATTCAACTGAAACCCAATTGAATTTTTTCACTGTTACTCGTGAGGTAGTCCATTCAGTAAAACTTGAAATAACATCGTTTAAATTGAAATTTAGCCTGACACACAAGAGATCCATTATTTTTTGCTTCCTTGACGTAGGTACACCTTAACTAATGGACATAATTACCAAACGAAAATAGCGTGCTAGACGTAATCAACATTGTAAATACGAACTTTTTGTTAGATTGAAGAAATAAAGTCTGAAATGATGAGAGAATTAATGCCAGTCTAAATACCACTTTCGACTTCAGTAATTAGTGACCAAATGCCTCTAGTGTATGATTAATCGCCGAAAACCCTCTATTGTTGGTGAACGTATTTCAAACTTTTATCACCCACTAATGCATGTTTTACTATTTGATTCTCTGAATTTTGTCCATTAGAACATCTGTAGAAGACAATTGGGTTAAGGGTAGAGGGCGTTCTCGGACGTCGAGCATATATTATCCATTTGTTATCCTTATTTATGTGAAGGGTACCTATAAGAGTCATTATACTAGAACAAACGAGTCTCTCCAAAAGAGGGTTAATTATCAAACTATTATATAATAGTACTTGTGGTAACAATTTAATAAAGCAAGCTTTGAAGAGTGAGAAATGCTCACTTAGACTCACAAATATTTTGGAGTTAATTGAGCTTGAAATGAAATAATAATCATTCTAATCCTTCATAAGTTTTGGAAAACATTTTCAAAAGACAGTGACCGTTCAACTAAGAAGCAACAACTACTTCCCAGGCTATAGGTCCCGACGGATATTGAATCACACTTCAAAGTCAAACGGGGATGATATATCCACAAGATATTTAACACAAACCATCTTGCAATTAGAAGAGACAACATAACTTGAAATATTCTTCAATTAACTAAGTCAAAGCAATAAGTACATTACAATGGAGATGAAGAGAAGGAATTCTGGTATTGGGAATCTACTCATTGCCTAAAAAACACCAATATTGTCGAGTTCTCTTCACCCAAAAGGCGTTTTGAAAAGAATTATACGAAAACAAAAATATTAACCAATCATTAGCATATTTCGAGACAAAATATTTATAAGTATTGTAACGATAGAATATCTATCGTTAGTGTTTGTATCATTAATTTCTTCTCGAACCCTTTTTCTACGCCTTTGTCTATAAAACGAATATCGCTAAGACCCCTTTTATACGTTTTGCCGTTCTGAAAAAAATTGGAAACAAAATTGTTTTCAAATTACACACGTCCCTACCCTTTGTTCTAAGATTTATGGCCTTTTCTGTTGTTGTTTCTATGCCGCTTTTTTGTTTGATGTGGGGCACGTGTTCATTTTAACCACTTTCAAAGAATTTGTGCGTTAATTATTTGCCTCGCCTCTAGTTTAGAATTCTGGGCTGCTTATAACCGGCAATTTTCTTTTCTGGGGGTCTAATAACTAACAGTGAGAACTACTACGAGAGTACACACTTAATAAAGTTCACATGCGAGCTCTCTTGAAATTGCGAATTATTCACTGTTTAGTCATCTAGCAGTTTATGAGAGCATTTCATTTTTTAGTGAAGAATATCAGAACCAAATTATATTTCAACTTGAACGTGCATCATACATTTCATTTGTAGAAATGATGATTTATCAAAACGACTTGGGCCGCTTGGGCGGACATCGATAGTAAAAATTATAATTTCATTTGGGTGGTTTAATAGCATAAATTTTAATGCGCCGCAAATTTCACTGATAGGTATAGGTATAGGTATATATTTGGCAAGAAAATAAAGCGCTTCAATTCTGGTGAAGTTTCAAGTGGATACTTAGAAAAATTTATAGAATAGAATATCCTAAAATATTCTTTTTTTTTCACTTTAATAGTTTATCACTTCATATGGATATTCTTTCACAATATAATTCTCTAAATAATTATAAATTCACATTTTTTAATATAGTTTCATGTTTCCAACTCAATTACTCATAATGGCGGCGAAAGCGGTACAAGAATTGCTTATTTAAACATGGCGATTCATGAAGCAACAATTTTATCACAAAGAAATGCCTTTAACAATATTTCATTGTCAAATGGAACGATAACCTGTCTTATAATGCAACGCAATTGAATGCTATACAATATTTATTATACAACATTATACAGCTTCAATAAGACAAGCTTAAGTAACTATTTTATAACGAGGTAGCTGTTAGTTATATAGTATATTATAGAACTCTTATACAGGAGGTATAAAAGTCTTACAAAATGATATTTTTGATATTGTATAAACTGGCTTATAAGGTATTATATCATAAAAGAAATGATCGTATAATGCGTTATAGCATATATTGTAAAAGTCACTATAAAATCATTTAATACAACAATTTTCTTTAAAAAACAAAATTATCGCAACAAAAGGCTTGATAAAAATAAAAAGTCGTTAAAACAACGCTATTCGACTATTATACAACAATTCAGTCCTCTTAGAATTCCATTTTGCTAGTTGAGAAATGTGA
>CAJUYH010010684.1:0-11932 GCA_910591685.1 Galerucella tenella
AATAATTATTGTTAAATAATTATTGAGTACTGGAAATAATACGGTAAATAGGTATAAGTTGGCGGTGAGTGACTGACATTTCTTTGTGAATTGAATCTGACATTTAAAATTTAAATTGAGATCTTCCGACTATACCTAGAGTAAGCAATTGTATTTTATATTTAGGAATTGAATATTTTTAGAAAACTATGATGTTATTTTAGATTATTATAAAAATACTCTTCTAAAGAAAAATTTAACTTACTTTACGCACTAGTGCGTAAAGTATGTTTCTTTACGCACTAGTGCGTGAAGAAAATTACTATTAAACTTTTGTATTTTAATTAAATATTCGCTAGTAGAAAAAATATTGTATGCAATTCGTGTGTAAAGACCTTTTTTTCGACTCATGTGATTGTCGCATTCGCCTGCGGCTCATGCGACAATATTCACATTCGTCAAAAAAAAGGCTACTTTACACACTAGTTACATAAATAACTATTTTTTGTTGTAATGATGTGGCTTCAATTATTTTCCACCAAATTAGCGCTAATGTGAAGGGCAAAAAAGTTTTGAGTACATTCATGCCGGATACGTGGCCTATGTGGCGCGACCTCTACATTAGACATCGAAATAGGTGCAAAATTATGATTTCTCATATCAAAAAACTCTTAACCTGAAATTTTTGTGCATATACGTCAAAAAGCGTTAAAGTTATTGTAATAAACGAAAATTGAAATTTCATGTTCAACACCCTGTATCTCTCTTAATATCAAAATTTTTTGAGGCTAGTTGGTTTAAATCGCAATATTTTGAAGTGAAGATTGAACTGTACTTTTATGTACTATTACTCAAGGACCACCCTATATAGTACACCCCCAACTAACATTTTAAGTCGTAAAACCGTAAAACTGACTATCTTGGCAAACCTTCAAGTCATTTTTACTGGTCGTTGTTACGTTCTAAATACGTCGTTAACACGTAACCACTACCAAAATGGGGAACACATTTGTGGTAACTACAACGTCGTGAAAACGCTGCAGTGACGGACACAAAGTCGTAATAATACCATTTCAACGAGGTCATAATAAGGTAATGAAGTAGTTATTCTGACAACATATTTTCTAACCTCCTCGGCGATACGTGGAACCAAATTTTATCTCTTTATCTTTTATAGTTTTGATCTGAACTTCCAAATTATGGAATAATACAAAGTAAAACACGCTCAATTCAGAGGTCCCTAACTTCGAAAACATAAACCGGGCATACTTTACTGATAATATGGATACTTTTAGCTCTAAATTCATCATTCGCCTCCAAAATAATCAGTTTTTCTAAGAAAATGTTGAGCGTAATGCGGTCTAGAAATTAATTTCATATCGATAAAATGTATAAAAGGTTTTTCTTACATTCAGTTTGGTCATAAAAATGATATATCAACAATGTTCTGAGCTCAATAATTTTGAATTACACAAGATTGAAAGTAATAATCATTATGGCGTCCAAAAAAATAACGACCTTCAAGCTAAATTCACTTCATGGTTAATTTATTCGGTAATTGTGACTTGGTAGTTCTTTTGAATATGTCTCATATAGGTAAAAAAACCAAAAAGTAATTTTTGAAGTAACGATTTCCAACAAAATACCAATAATCTGACCAAAAAGTCACAAACCTATCAGTAGTTGGAACATTTACGTCATAAACACAAGCATTGGCAACTCAACAGTAAATCGGGCTCTGAAGTAAAATTGGAAACGTAATTCTCACCACAGCAATTTTACGTATAAGGGAAAATAACTTATAGGTAATATTTACGTGAAGCTAATGGTGATTATTACCGCATAAATTATACTTATGAGTAGAAATAATGTATAAGTGATTCTATGAGGAATGTTTTCAGTAGTAATAGTCCAAGGACATTGATAATTGTTCGAAAAAATTTTATGACAGATTTTGAAAGCTTGTTGCTTGGAAACAGACCGACGCCGTAGGCGGAGGTCTGTTGCCTACGAGCAACAAGCTTGAGAAAGTTGTCATAAAATTTTTGAGCATTGATCAATGTCCGAGGGTTATTCGGATAGAAAATTTTTTATTTCAGTATTACAATTAAATCGTGACATTTCGAAATATTAAATATTCGAAACTTCGAAATCGGAATAAATCAATATGTATCCATAGCAACGTGAAAATTGCCCATGGTCTGTTATCAGTGTAATGTTGACATGATTGGCTGAGATTGTTCATATGATATAAAATGAGGAGATTTGATTGGTTTTTGGAATTGTCAAAATTTTTTCGTGGAAACAACTTTAATTGTTACTGTTACGTTATAGGTAATACTCTAAGTAAATCTTTCATATTATTAACTTTATAAATTCACTCTATTGTTTGTTCTCACGATAAAGGTATTATTTTCGTAAAAAACACGAAATTATCGCCAAGGATAGGTTATAGTTCCAAGACTAGAGTATTTGTGACTTAAATTGTTAGTTGGGCCAGTGCCATTTATTTTTCCAATCTTCGAAACATGCTTCATTGCCTCAAGCACACACTCGCTATCTGATAGATTTTTTCAGTTTCGATACAACGGCTTATAACTTGAAGGTAACAGCCATAGACCCATGTGTCGTGACCTGCTATGAACAAACCATATAGTCCAAGAGCTAGTAATGCACGTTTCATGAAGTGTTTGATGCACCTTGAAATTTTTATATTTAAAATATATTGTGTGGGAAAGTTGATATACCTATGTTGTTTTGACCCACCTTGGGACACCAGGTAGTGCGCATCCTAAAAAGGTGTGAAAAAATATGACCCAAAAAGCGCTTGATTCAGCAGCCAACAACCAGTAATTGAAAGTTATTTTAAATGGAAGAACCTTGAGAAGAATGCATTTCTTCGGATTGCACACCATCTGAAATTAGAATTCGTTGTGTATATATTTGTTCATGGAAAATTTATTTTTATGTTTTTCAACCCCTTCAGAGCACATTTTTTTATTTTTCTTCAAGTGGTCGTAGATAATAGTTATTTACGTAATTAGTGGGATATGGACATTATTATCGCACCCATGTGAAGTTTGCACGAAGAGGCCGTAGGCCGAGTCGTGTAATCACATAAGTGCGTTAATAATTCCTATCACACGTGTTACGTACAAAATTTTGTCTACAACTGTTTATTAGTATTATTAACAGTACCTATAATATAAAATTTGAAAAAATTTCAATCCAACGTATTTTTAATAATATTGACTGCAAACATAAGGTACTGTGTATCTTATTTTATGACCATAGCAACAAAGACAAACAAGGCTGTGAAAAAAAAATAAATTAGTTATGTCATCAAATTTTCAAAGTTGAATGAACAAAAATCTATAAAAATGAGTTCAAGCGAAGAAAATCTCCTTTCGGAAATTGAAAATGCAGCTTCCAGTGTTATTTTAAATATTCAATTCTGGTATTAATATGTTTCTAGATTCTTATTACCGCACTAGTTCGGTAATGTAATCAAAAACGCACTAGTGCGGTAATATACGTCATTATGACATTAAAAATAGTGTCAAATCGTACCCGTTACATGACAGTTGTAGATAAAGTTTTGTATGACACTTTTCCGCACTCGTTGCGAAAAAGGCACTCGCTACGTTCGTGCCTTGCATTTTCGCAACTCGTGCGCAAAAGTATAACTTCAGGCACTTGTATCATAAATAACTATTTTATGTTTGCCAGAAATTGAACCCCGGAAAAAGTGTTTGGCTTTTTGTAATTATTTGTTTTTGTATTTAATCAAGACGCTGTTGAAATTTCAGTAAAAAAATCAACTCTGAAGTGGATTTATTAAATATAAACCCCTTCAAAACTGTCTGCCCAAATAGTCGTATTTTTAAAATTACCTGAACTTTCAATCACTGGTTGTTGGCTGTTGAATCAAACACTTTTTGTGGGTCATATTTCTTTACACTACCTGGTGTCCCAAGGTGGGTCACGCCAACACAGGTATATCTACTTTTCCAAACAATATATTATAATTAAAAAAATTTCAAGGTGCATCAAATACTTTATGAAACGTGAGTTACTAGCTCTCCGACTAATATAACAGCTCCTGATAGATACTGAATAGAATAATCCCACCCTAAGACCAAATATTAACTGACCCAGCTTAACCTAATCTATCCTTTGCAGTTTGTGCGTATTATTAGGAACAAACCTTCGCTATTTCACCAACTATCAAAGCCGTTTCCATCAGCACTTCCATGTAGCTCAAAATCGAATATAAATGATTCAGATCGAAGTCTTCCGGAATTGGGCACTTGATATTTCTACCGTCGAAGTGTTCAGTCGATATGGGTACTTACCATGGGTAAAAATTGGCCGGTTTGGTTGACTTGGAAGCTGCTATGCACATACTTTTCAGGTTAACCTCAAATTTTCTTTACTAGAGATATAGCGCAAGCGCAGCCAATATTAGGTATTATTTTTCAAGGTCCTTTTACGGTAGATCATATCCTTGGTGAAATGTGGAATAAAATTTTGTAGTGTCAGATATGGACCAGAAGTTTGAAAAACTTGATTATTCTTGATAATGTTACCGAGACATTGAAAAAAGAATATACAGTGCTATTCAAAAGTCCCCTCCCCCCCTCGTATCTTTTGAACGTCTTTACTTAAATTATTAAAATTTGGAGGGTGAAAATAAAGTGTTGTAAACTTCTCTACGAATGGTAACAGATGGAGTAATAGTAATAGATGACGTCACAGTGCCACTCTGGCCAATAATTTTAAATAGGACCTTATGGCAAGTGATATCCCGTTTGAAAGGCATTGACATTGGCTACATAGAAATATTAATTTTGTTTTGGTTCAAACTAATTTTGGCGGATAAATTAAATAAATACCAAAATTATTGAATAGATGAGGCTTTTACTTGATGTAGATCCATAGTAAGTTATGAAATCAAACAATTTTATTTCACATTTAAATAGAATTTTCAGTCCGCCTCTGGTTAGTTGTCAAAAAATTTGATGTTTTTAATTTAGTAGTATTTGTTGCTTTGCAAAGTTTTTCTAAATAGCTTGAATATTTAATTTTATTATTGTTTAACGAGACGTTTAAGAGTTTACATAGGCAAAATGGTACGTACTCATACCGACCAAGTAGCCGTATCCCGAGAACTTATTTGAGGGAGCTTCTCCACAAGTTTGAAGCAACAGGTAGTGTTCAAGATGCCGAACGATCTGGTCGGCCAACATTTGGTGATGATAAAAAAATTGATAAAGTTGCTGAAATGGTAGTAAACCCTACTTCCTCTTCAACTAAAGTTGCGTCTATCTGTGAAGTAAGTAAAAGTACAGTACAGAGAGTGTTGGCTAAAAATAAATTTCATCCATACAAGTTAAAAATGGTGCACCACCTTTCGGATGACGACCCCGACAGAAGACTCGAATTCTGTGAATGTTTCAGTGACGAAAGTACTTTTTGCCTCAATGGAAATGTGAATACACAAAATGTGAGGTATTGGAGTGACACAAATCCTCACACCTATCGTAAACAACATACCCAATTTCCAGAAAAAGTCAATGTTTGGGCAGGTATTTTGGGAAACCACATAGTTGGTTCTGTTTTCCTAAATTCAAATTTAAGCGTTGAAGTGTATTTGGAGATGTTGCAAAATGCAATTGAGCCGTTAATTCTTCAAATTCTGGAAGTTACTCCAGACCAATTCGGCCATCTGGAAATAACATTTCAACAAGATGGTGCTCCTGCACATTCTAATGGTGCAGTTAGACGTTACCTGGATGGAGAATATCGAGGTAGATGGATCGGCCGGCGAAGTCCTATAGAATGGCCACCTCGATCACCAGATCTGACACCATTAGATTTTTTTCTATGGGGGTACTTGAAATCCAAGGTTTATACTACGGCACCAGATAGCATTGGCGTTTTGAAAAAAAGAATTATTGAAGAATGCAATGCAATTTCAGCTGAATCATTCGAACGAGTACGACAAGAGTTAACTAATAGGATGTATCACTGTCAGGAAGTAGACGGAGCACATTCCGAGCAATTGCTATAAGAATCCATTGTTGATATTCGATTAATTGAATTTAAAAAAAAAATAATTTCAATAACTTTGGTATTTATTTAATTTATCCGTCAAAATTAGTTTAAACCCAAACAAAATTAATATGGCTATGTAGCCAATGTCAATGCCTTTCAAACGAGATATCACTTGCCATAAGGTCCTATTTAAAATTATTAACCAGAGTGGCACTGTGACGTCATCTATTACTATTACATCACCTGTTACCAATCGTAGAGAAGTTTACAGCACTTTATTTTCACCCTCCAAATTTTATTAATGTAAGTCTAGCCGTTCAAAAGATACAAGGGGGGGAGGGGACTTATGAATAGCACTGTATTAAAAATATTGTGGTATTTTCCAAAAAATTGAGAAAAAGAAGGAAGAATGTTAGTTTCAACAGTTAAGTACTGATATTTAAAAAAAATTGAAAAAACCTCATTTTGTTACAATGTCGAATGAGACAGTAGCCTAGTTTACACCCATAAACGTTTAGTACGGTCCGATAGGACTAAGTGGGTGGGGATAGTACGGTAGCACCAATGCTTGGTTCTAGTTCGTTTACACCGTTTTGCAACGCGCGAACTAAATGTGTGCGCCTGCAGTTCGTCAAATGTCAAAGCTGTCAAATTAAATTTCATAACATAACCAAAAAAGCAAATCCTCATAACATAACAAACAAAAATTGAAAATTAACAAACAACAACAAAATTGAAAATTCAGGAAAGGCTTTACTCTTTTACTCTTTTTTGCCAAATAAATATAATTTAATACTGGTAAGTCTTGAGTCTTGTTCCGGTTGAGTTTACACCAATTGACCTCGAACCAAATCCGGACCAAATTTAGTTCGGTACCTCTGCTGGCGCGTACCGAACCAAGATCGGACCAGCTTAGTCCGCAAGCGTTTACACCGTTCGAACTAAATATTTGGTTCGAATTTGGTGCTTGGTCCGCGTACCAAGTTGTCGGTGTAAACTAGGCTAGTAAAGAGTTGGTATAAAGGTTTAAAAGGTAAGAGCATTATCGATTTATTTTCTCATTCGTCTCTCATAAACACTTTGCATAAACGTTTTGGATGTAGATATAAGACCTTGCAACAACTGCGTAACGTACACAAAATTTCATTGAACAAGGGGAACAAGGTATAATCACACTATAACAGGGTCATTCATAATAATAACTTTACGGCTAACTTAAATTATTCATTAATTTTGTGATTACTTAATATTGATGATAATATTATAGCCTATTGAGAGAGGTTCAAATTATAATCTCATAAAATCCAACTTATTCATTTATTTATTCACAGTGAAATGATAATTTTACAGAGTCTGAAAAAGAAAATAGTATTTATTGAAGGTGGTCAAGGCTATTTAAGGAGAGAAGAGTAGCATGAATATTAATTTGGGATAGTGTGAAAAAAATATATAAAATTTCAAACAGATGCAAATTATCTTGCGTGTGATGCGTATATTTTCTAAAATTCCGAACACAAATTGTACATAATTTTTTTTTGGTTTTGTCGTGTAAATATTCAGTAATGAAAAAATTTATAACTCTGAACAAATTAAAATAAATAAATATTGATATATTGTAATGAAAATTATTATTGATTTATATAAAAAAAAACACGTGAAATTAGAATTGCTAATTTTGTATTAAGTAAAAAGTTCATAATCAATCATCACTATCCATATCCCTCTCTGTTATATCCTTTTTCGTACCTACTGTTATTTTGATTTAACGGTAATCAGATGACAATTGAAAAGTTAATGCTCCGTCCGTTAATATTTTTCAACGGCCGGCGGTGACCACCGAGAAATATTATGTTGAAATTCTAGCTGCGGGATTACGAAAAGTCTTGAATGACACACGACCGATACGCAAATGACGGATTCCGCTCAATATTCAACCTCATCCGTTATTTGATACATATCGGCCTTGTAACATTAATAACTTTACTAAGTAGTATTTCTGTGACAAGCAGGAACATACGGTATCCGCCAAAATAAACAGTACCGAAACAGAGAGTGCTGTGGAGTTGTTTATGTAATATGGATTTGTCATATTTGACTTAATTGTCATTAGTTGATATAGTACGCTGCAGTTAAATTTGATTTAAAAATGTTTCTAACAACGGAAGAAGAAGTTTTTTTTCCGCAAATCGCTAGGAAATTTTGACATTCCTGTCAAAATTTCTTGAAGAAAAAGTCAGGACTTCCTTACTGTAAGGAAATGTCATTTCCTTACTGTAAGGAAATGATATTTCCGTACAGTTGTTAGTGTTCTACATAAATGATTGAAAACACATTGCTTATAAGGAATTAATGTATATTTTGAAAACATCAAGTCATTGCTGAATACATTTTTAAGATCAATTTGTTATATTTACAGTAATTTGACAGTTAGTACAATTATTGAACATTGGAGGAACACTCTTAGAACTATGAGAAACATTTTGGACAACATGCAGGGTGGTAGGGTCATTTTGTTGAATATTTTCTACTGTGAAAATTTTATTTGCCACCTCAACCTTATTGTTAAGCGATTCTTCGATATATCCTTCAGCAACGTTTGATGACTTCCATCCGCCATGCCTCTTTAAACTAGTTATGTCGGCACCAGAGTCAACCAATATTGTTGCAGAAGACCGACGAAAGCAGTGACCAGTATATTCTGTCGGATTTACCAAGTTCAAATAAGTAGCAACTATAATGGGCATTTTTCTAAATTGATGAATTCCTACCACTTGTCTACAACCCTTTCCGCTTTGATATTTAAAGAAAAATCGGTCACTGTTCATATTTTCTGGTCTTAACGGAACATACTTTCGATAAACATTCAAGTAGATCTGATTAATTACAAATGATCTTGGTTTGTTGGTTTTCGAATCAGGTATGCTGATTAAAAGCTTAGATTCTAAGTCTTCTATATCGTGTACAGTCATTCGGACTAACTCATCCATTCGGGTCCGTTGAACTATAGGGAAACACGAATTTTTGACTGATTTTGCGAAAAATCGATAGTACTCACCTATTTTGAGAATAATCCGTCAAAAAATTTGCGGGTTATACATATTTTGCTGAGAAAAATCCAAAAAAAGATTTTTTTTCGCCACTTGAGCCATAACTTTTGGGCTAGTTATTTTATACAAACCACAGTTTAAATGAATTGCTCTGTACGGAAAAGTGATCAACAACATGTTTTCTCGCTAATTATAACAACATTTCAGTTAGTTTCTTCATAATATTGTTTAAATTACCACTTTTATAAATATATATTTGACAGGCTACAAATTTGTATGAAAATCAAATGACAAATGACATAGAAGCTCTAGCGCAATGTGTAACATGGTTGCCAGCTGTAAACGATTACTTGAGAATCATGATATTTTTAAAATATTAATTAATTATTGCATTCGAATTTCATCTTAGAAAGTATTGGATGAGAGGGATGAATGCATTGTAATGCACATCAATCTATTCAAGAAGAGGAAAAAAAATATAATAATTGGATTCACCCTTCCCCTTCTAGAATAACTTAATGTGGATTACAAATAATTGGAGGCATTTGCCTTCCCCTCAAGATATTCAAGAAGGGAATATAATAATTGGATTCACCCTTCCCCTTCTAGAATAATGTAATCCAATTATTATATTCCCTTCCCCTTCTGGAATATCTTTTGAGGGCAAGGCATTTGCCTTGCCCTCAAAAGATATCCAATACTTTGTAATCCACATTAAGTTATTCAAGAAGGGGAAGGGAATATAATAATTGGATTACATTATTCTAGAAGGGGAAGGGTGAATCCAATTATTATATTCCCTTCCCCTTCTGGAATAACTTGATGTGGATTACAAAGTATTGGATATTTTCTGAGGGGAAGGCTGAATACAATGATTATATATTTTTTGTTTCCCCTTCTTCAAATACGCAATATAATGATATCATCATATATAAAATGTGTTTATAATTTCATTTATGTTCTTGGGTTTGTCTTGAATGAATCTTACTAAAAATATAGTCTGATACAATATTTAATTTCGTATCTTAATAGTCATGTAGCATGATTGTCGAGTAGTCGATTACAGCTGGCAACCACGCTACAAAGTATTGTATGTTTTGTAGGTTGCATATCTGTGTATGCGATTATCATTAAAATTATTTATATCCAAACTGGTTGCCTGTCAAATATATATTTATAAAAGTGGTAATTTAAACAATATTATGAAGAATCTAACTGGATTTTTTTCATAGATAGCGAGAACACATGTTGTTGATCACTTTCATGTACAGAGCAATACATTTAAACTGTTTTTTGTATGGAATATCATGCCAAAAAGTAATGGCTCAAGTGGCGAAAAAAAATCTTTTTTTGGATTTTTCTTTGTAAATTGTGTATAACCCGCAAATTTTTTGACGGATTATTCTCAAAATAGGTGAGTACTATCGATTTTTCGCAAAATCAGTCAAAAATTCGTGTTTCCCTATAGTTCAACGGACCCCATCCATTCTACAGGCCCCAGAAATACCAAATATTACAGCCACCTAAAAAATAAATAAAGCTATAATCTAAATAGAAGTTAAAACCTTGTAAATTACCTTAATCATTGAATTTTCTTTATCTGGAGCTTCCTGGATAAATTTTTCAATTTCTTCCTTCGTTAAAATCTTAGATTTCTTTGCCCTATAACCTTTGAGCTTGCCGTTTCAATAAAGAACGAAGTTTTGAGTATGTAGATATATCTACATTGTGTTTAAGTGCAAGGGTTGACTTCAGCATTGAATAATTGGCCCATAATGTTGAAGATTTCATCTTTAAACAAAGGTCTAGGAAGTATGCCATTACAACATTTTCTGAGAAAGAACTCGTATTTTTACTCATGCGATAATCCATAAAACGTCTGTATGCATTTTCGTACTTTTCTCTTGATTTCTTTGGCAATAATTCTAATGAAGCAGTATTCACTGCCTCAACCAGCTCTGGAAGAGTCCCAGGTATGGAAATTTCATCATCACTTATCATTTTACTTTCGAGAACAGCAGCAATTAAATTTATAAGCGTCAAGTTTGACAATTCAACCTCAATACGTTTCCATAGTAACCCAAGTAATTTTATTAGGAATTTCAAAGCACCATTTATTTGGGAATAAAATTATCGCGTTTTTTTTAAATCAATCAATATCTGTCGAATTTTAAACGATTTGCGGAAAAATAGTGTGTTTACCTCGTAGGAAAAGCCACATTCCTGGACTCTGTGTTGCTAAGTCTCGGCTTGCGCCTCGACTTAGCAATCTTCACAGTCGTCCAGGAATGTTAAGCTTTTCCTACCCGGTAAACAATGTACTATTGGTAGAGCATTATTTTCGTTCATACGGAAAAGGTCGTAATGAGGGTCCAAGCTTAGAACAGGTGTCAATAAAATATCAACAAAAATTTAATAAAGCAGCTCCTAGTAAAAGTGTGATGTTAGCTGTTGTTGGAAAATTTCGTCACACTGGTAGTGTATTGAGTCAACGTAAATGTTCTTCAGGTCGTCGAAAAACAGTATGCACTAACGGAAATGAAGGACGTGTTTTTAACCAAGTTGTGCAATCACCTCAAAGAAGTCTTGTAAGAACTGCATGTAAACTCAACATTAGTGAAACGTCTATACGTCGCATGTTCAAATCAATTGGTGGTTATCCATACCGTTATCAAGTTGGACAACGACTAAATGCTGCGGACAAACGTGCAAGAGAAATTTACTGTAGTCGCATGTTGAGTTTAATTTACGAAGATCCCGAATTTTTGAAAGACATATGGTTTTCAGACGAGAGTCACGTTTATCTTAGCGGCTATATTAATCGACAAACAACCAGATTCCTTGGATTT